>WNWK01004371.1:0-141944 GCA_009830355.1 Cherax destructor | reverse complement strand
GTGTGTGTGTGTGTGTGTGTGTGTGTGTGTGTGTGTGTTGTTGTTTTGTGTGTGTGTGTGTGTGTGTGTGTACTCACCTAATTGTACTCACCTAATTGTGGTTGCAGGGTCGAGACTCAGCTCCTGGCCCCGCCTCTCTGTCTGTACTGGGTCTCTGCTCTCCTGCTCCATGAGCTTTATCATACCTTGTCTTAAAACTATGTATGGTTCCTGCCTCCACTATATCTTTCTCTAGACTATTCCACTTCCTGACTACTCTGTGGCTGAAGAAATGCTTCCTACATCCCTTTGACTCATCTGAGTCTTCAGTTTCCAGTTGTGTCCCCTTGTTCTGTTCCCTCTCTGGAACATCCTGTCACTGTCTACCTTGTCAATTCCCGCAGTATTTTGTATGTCGTTATATGTCTCTCTGACCCTTCTTTCCTCCAGTGTTGTTAGTCCTATTTCCCTCAACCTTTCTTCATAAGACAGACCCCTGAGTTGTGGAACTAACCTTGTCGCAAACCTTGCACTTGTGTGTGTGTGTGTGTGTGTGTGTGTGTGTGTGTGTGTGTGTGTGTGTGTGTGTGTGTGTGTGTGTGTGGATTTTATTGAATTTCTTGGGGCTCGCACGGGGCCAAGAATTCCTAATTCCACTGATCTTCCTACCATGCTAATGACATCTTGAAAAGAGTGGGCTCAGCTCCTCACATTCTGGAACGAAATTTTTAGCAATGGTCACCTGCTGAGACCCTGCCCTGAAAATCTTTAAAAAGACCTTCTACACATAACTGCCAGAGTGGAACTTATTTTCCAAATTGTTGTCGACATAAATGTAAAACTGTAATTAATAGTTGTTTCAAGACGTGTTTATATCAGTTAAGTGAAATATTTTAATGCTTAAACTTAATGTTGTTAGATTTGTTTTATTTCCATTTCCAGTGAGACTAAGTCGTTGCAGCCCTCGAGTCAGTCTCCAGCACTCGAGTCAGTCTCCAGCCTCGAGTCAGTCCCCCAGCCTCGAGTCAGTCTGCAGCCCTCGAGTCAGTCTCCAGCCCTCGAGCAGTCTCCAGCCCTCGTCACCCAGCCCTCGAGTCAGTCTCCAGCCTCGAGCAGTCTCCAGCCCTCGAGTCAGTCTCCAGCCTCGAGCCGTCTCCAGCCTCGAGTCAATCTCCAGCCCTCAAGTCAGTCTCCAGCCCTCAAGATAGTCTCCAGCCCCTGAGTCAGTCTCCCAGCCCTCGAGTCAGTCTCCCAGCCCTCGAGTCAGTCTGCAGCCTTCGAGTCAGTCTCCAGCACTCGAGTCGTCCCAGCCCTCGAGTCAGTCTCCAGCCCTCAGTCAGTCTGCAGCCCTCGAGTCAGTCTCCAGCCCTCGAGTCAGTCTCCAGCCCTCGAGTCAGTCTCCAGCCCTCAAGTCAGTCTCCAGCTCTCAAGATAGTCTACAGCCCTCAAGTCAGTCTGCAGCCCTCGAGTCAGTCTCCAGCCCTCGAGTCAGTCTGCAGCCCTCGAGTCAGTCTCCAGCCCTCGAGTCAGTCTGCAGCCCTCGAGTCAGTTTCCAGCCCTCAAGTCAGTCTGCAGCCCTCGAGTCAGTCTGCAGCCCTCGAGGCAGTCTCCAGCCCTCGAGTCAGTCTGCAGCCCTCGAGGCAGTCTCCAGCCCTCGAGTCGTCTCCAGCCCTCTAGTCAGTCTCCAGCCCTCGAGTCAGTCCCCCAGCCCTCGAGTCAGTCTCCAGCCCCCAAGTCGTCCTGCAGCCCTCAGTCAGTCTCCAGCCCTCAAGCAGTCTCCAGCCCTCGAGTCAGTCCCCAGCCCTCGAGTCAGTCTCCAGCCCTCAAGCTCAGCTGCAGCCCTCAAGTCGTCTCCAGCCCTCAAGTCAGTCCAGCCCTCGAGTCAGCTCCCAGCCATCGAGTCAGTCTGCAGCCCTCGAGTCAGCTCCAGTCCTCAAGTCGCCCAGCCTCGAGTCAGTCTGCAGCCCTCGAGTCAGTATCCAGTCCTCAAGTCAGTCTGCAGTCCTCAAGCGTCTGCAGCCCTCGAGTAAATCGGCACCCCTTGAGTCAGTCTGCAGGCGTCCGGTGAGCCTACAGCCCTCTGGTCACTTTGTAGCCTTCGGGTCAGTCTAAAGGTCTCGGGACAGTCTGCAGCTCTCGAGTCAGTCTGCAGCCCATGGGTCTGTCTGCAGCCGTCGGATCAGTCTGCAGCTCTCAAGTCAATCTGCGACCTCGAGTCAGTCTGCGACCCTCGAGTCAGTCTGCAGCCGTCGGGTCAGTCTGCAGCCCTGGAGTCTGTCTGCAGCCCTCGAATCAGTCTGCAGCTTTCGGGTCAATCTGCGGCTCTCGGGTTAGTGTGCAGCACTCGAGTCAGTCTACAGCTCTCGAGTCAGTCTACAGCCTGCGAGTCAGTCTACAGCTCTCGAGTCAGTCTACAGCTCTCGAGTCAGTCTACAGCTCTCGAGTCAGTCTACAGCCTGCGAGTCAGTCTGTAAAAGCTTGTACAGTAATTAATTTAAGATATATTTATAACTAAAGTGTAATGAACACTTGCTAATCTTCAGAAAATATTCCACATTGTGACAAAAACACGCAAGGTTGATTAATCTGTATTTCGACCCCCTTCTGGGATCCTCTTCAGCAGATATTATGTTTACATGTATTTATATTTTGGTTGTTATGTATCGTACTTGTTCTTGCTTACATAATCAGTGACAGCCTTTGCAAAATTAATTGTTTCACTACTAGTAATATTACAAACTAAGTAATATCTATTAATATATTTATTTCCCACGGAAGACAGTTGAAAAACATAAACAAATAATGAAAATTGAATAAAAATCTAGTACATCCTTACATGTCAAAAAAATAAATAAAGTTTTTCCTCGAATAATCTCCACAAGATGTTTTGAAAATTGAGGATGGTTAATTGAGGACTAGGGAATCGATTACATAGTAATTGAAACAGAAACTGTTCACTTGTATTTGCTCCATGCAACATTAATACTGTAATAAAGGTAGAAACCTGCCATCATGTTAAGTAAAACGACACAGAAGCAACTAATATGACATTTTATTTTGGCAGCGTTTCCCTCTTCAAGTAATGGTATGACAAATCTCTTAGAGAGCGATACGTCGCCAGAATCAAATGCCGCATTAGTTGCAGCTGCGTCCTTTTACCTAACAATATTTATGCAATTTAGCTTCTCTAATATAGTTTGTGAGTGTGTGTGTGTGTGTGTGTGTGTACTCACCTAATTGTACTCACCTAATTGTGGTTGCAGGGGTAGAGACTCAGCTCCTGGCCCCGCCTCTTCACTGTCCGCTACTGGGTCTCTTCTCTCCCTGCTCCATGATCTGTATCATACCTCGTCTTAAAACTATGTATGGTTCCTGACTCCACTACATCATTTGCTAGACTATTCCACTTCCTTACTACTCTATGGCTGAAGAAATGCTTCCTAACATCCCTTTGACTCATCTGAATCTTCAGCTTCCAATTGTGCCTCCTTGTTTCTGTGTTCCCTCTCTGGAACATCCTGTCACTATCTACTTTGTCGATTCCCCGCAGTATTTTGTATGTCGTTATCATGTCTCCTCTAACCCTTCTGTCCTCCAGTGTTGTTAGTCCTATTTCCCTCAACCTTTCTTCGTAGGACAGTCCCCTGAGCTGTGGAACTAACCTTGTCGCAAACTTTGCACTTTCTCTAATTTCTTGAAGTGCTTGACCATGTGTGGGTTCCAGACTGGTGCTGCATACTCCAGTATGGGCCTGACGTACACGGTGTACAGTGTCTTGAACGATTCCTTGTTAAGGTAACGGAACGCTAATCTTAGGTTTGCTAATCGCCCATATGCTGCCGCAGTTATCTGGTTGATGTGTGCTTCCGGAAACGTGCTTGGTGTTATGCTCACCCCAAGGTCTTTCTCCTTTGCCGAGGTTTGTAGCCTTTGTCCACCTAGCCTGTACTCTGTCAGCGGTCTTCTTTGCCCTTCCCCGATCTTCATGACTTTGCATTTGTTGGGATTAAATTCGAGAAGCTAGTTGCTAGATCAGATGTCCAGCTTGTCCAGGTCTCTTTGAAGTCCTGCTTGGTCCTCATCTGATTTGATTCTCCTCATTAATTTCACATCATCTGCGAACAGAGACACTTCTGAGTCTATCCCTCCGTCATGTCATTCACATATACCAAGAATAGCACTGGTCCTAGGACTGACCCCTGCGGGACCCCGCTCGTCAAAGGCGCCCACTGTGATACCTCATCACGCACCATGACCCGTTGTTGCCTCCCTGTGAGGTATTCCCTGATCCATGCCAGTGCCCTTCCTGTTATGCACGCTTGGTTTTCCAAATTCTTCATTAACCTCATATGAGGTACTGTGTCGAAGGCCTTCCTGCAATCCAGGAAAATGCAATCAACCCACCCTTCTCTCTCTTGTCTTACCTCTGTTACTTTGTCATAGAACTCCAGGAGGTTTGTTACACAGGATTTGCCTTCCGTGAATCCGTGCTGTCTGGCGTTGATTATCCTGTGCCGTTCCAGATGCTCCACCATTCTTTTCCTGATGATTTTCTCCACGACTTTGCACACTATACACGTAAGTGACACCGGTCTATAGATGAGTGCCTCTTTTCTGTCTCCTTTCTTAAAAATGGGGACTATGTTGGCCTTTTTCCATAGCTCAGGTAGCTGCCCAGTTTCAAGGGATGTGTTGAATATTATGGTAAGTGGCACACTCAGCACCTCTACACCCTCCCGAAGGACCCACGGGGAGATATTGTCCGGACCCATCGCCTTTGAGGTCTCAAGGTCACTGAGTAACTGCTACACCTCCTCATCAGTTGTGTGTATGCCATCCAACACTTGATATATTCCTTGTTGGTGTCGCGCTCTGTCCTGTCTACCCAGCTGCCTTCCTGCCTCCACTGTGAATTCCTCCTTAAACCTCGAGTTGAACTCCTCACATACCTCTTGGTCGTTTCTTGTGAGTTCCCCATCTTCCCTCCTCAGCCTTATCACCTGGTCCTTGACTGTTGTGTTCCTTCTGATGTGACTGTACATCAGTTTCAGGTCAGACTTGACTTTCGATGCTATGTCATTTTCGTACTGTTTCTAGGCCTCCCTCCGTACATGTGAGTCCTCGTTTCTAGCTCTACGACTAATCTTTTTGTTTTCTTGAGTTCTTTGCCTTCTGTACTTTTTCCATTCTCTGGCAATCTGAGTCTTTGCCTCCCTGCACCTTTGGTTAAACCAAGGACTCTTTCTGGCCTTCCCATTTAATTTTTTGCCTTTGGGTATAAACTGTTCCTCTGCCTCCTTGCACTTTGTCGCTACGTATTCCATCATTTCATTTACTGACTGTCCTTCCATGTCACTTTCCCACTGAACTTCCTGCAGGAAGTTCCTCATACCCGTGTAGTCTCCTCTTTTAAAGTTTGGTTTGTCTCTTTCATTTCCGTTTTCCCTCTCCACCTGTAACTCTACTCTGTACTCAAAGTTCAGCACCATATGGTCGCTGGCTCTCGTGTGTTATGTCCTCAATGTCTGAGCTGCTCAGGGTGAATACAAGGTCCAGCCTTGCTGGTTCGTCCTCTCCTCTCTCTCTGGTCGTGTCCCTGACATGTTGGTGCATCAGGTTTTCCAGTACCACGTCCATCATCTTGGCTCTCCATGTTTCTGGACCCCCACGTGGTTCCTGGTTTTCCCAGTCGATCTCCCTGTGGTTGAAATCTCCCATAACCAGTAACTTTGCTCTGCTCGAGTGCGCTTTTCTTGCCACCTCCGCCAGTGTGCCCACCATTGCTCTGTTGTTCTCTTCATATTCTTCTCCTGGCCTCCTGCAGTTCTGTGGAGGATTATACATCACTGCAATGACTATCTTGTGCTCCCCAGACTGGATGGTACCTACTATAAAGTCCCTTTCTCTGCGTGTGTGTGTGTGTGTGTGTGTGTGTGTGAGAGTGTGTGTGTGTATGTGTGTGTGTGTGTGTGTGTGTGTGTGTGTGTGTGTGTGAGAGAGAGAGAGAGTGTGTGTGTGTGTGTGTGTGTGTTAGTTAGTTACCATTTTGTCCTAGGCACATGTCAGTTAGACACTAGGCCTGTTGTATGTATGTGTGTGTGTGTGTGTGTGTGTAAGGAAACACTTCGAAATGTTTCTGCCCCACCGGGAATTGAACCCGGCCCCTCCGTGCGTGAAGCGTGTGTGTGTATTTGTGTGTGTGTGTGTGTGTACTCACCTAAATATGGTTGCAACTTGCAGGGGTCAAGTCATAGCTCCTGGCTATGCCTCTTCGCTGGTCGCTACAAGATCCACTCTCTCTGCTCCATGAGCCTTATCATACCTCTTCTTAAAGCAATGTATGGTTTCTCCCTCCACTACATCACTTTCCAGACTGTTCCACTTCCTGACAACTCTATAACTAAAGAAATACTTCCTAACATTCCTATCTGAATCTTCAACTTTCAATTGTAACCCCTTGTTGCTGTGCCTCATCTCTTGAACATCCTGTCTCAGTCTACCTTTTCAATTATTCTCAGAATTTTATATGATGTTATCATGTGTCCCCTATCCCTTCTGTCCTCCAGTATCGTCAGTTCGATTTCACTTAATCTCTCCTTCTAGGACATGCCTCTTAGCTCCGGGACTAGTCTCGTTGCAAACGTTTGCACTTTCTATAATTTCTTGACGTGCTTGACCAGGTGTGGGTTCCAAGATCCTTCTCCAAGATCCTTACCCTTCCATCATGTCATTCACGTGTACCAGAAACAGCAGCGAGTTTAGAACTGACAACTGTGGAACCTACGCTCGTCACATGCGCCCACTCTGACAACTCGTCACGTACCATGAGTTGTTGTTGCCTACCTGTCAAGAATTCTTTGATCCACTGGAGTGCCTTCCCTGTTATACCTGCCTGATCCTCCAGTTTTTTTAATTAATCTCTTGTGTGGAACTGTGTTAAAAGCCTTCTTACAGTCCAAGAAAATTCAACCTATCCATCGCTCTCGCTCCTGTGTTACTGCCGCAACCTTGTCGCAGATCTCCAGTAGGTTTGTGACACAAGATTTCCTTTCTCTGAAACAGTGCTGGTTGTCGTGAATAATCTCATTCCTTTCTAGGTGTGCTCCACCACTCTATTCCTGATAATCTTCTCCATGAATTTGCAAACTATACATATCAGTGACACTAGTCTGTAGTTTAATGCTGCGTGTGTGTCTCCTTTCTACATTTGCTGTCTTCCACACTTCAGGTAGTCGCCCTGTTTCGAAAGATGTATTGAAGATTGTTTTCAGTGGTCCCCATAGCCTTTGAGGTATCTAGTTCACTTAGCAGCCTCTTCACCTCCTTCATTGTATGTATTGTATTGTCTCCAGCACTTGATGGTGTACCCCACCACTCCGGCTTGTTTGTGTCCTTTCTGTATCCACTGTAAATACTTCTCTAAATCCCTTGTTGAGCTCTTGACATACTTCTCGGTCGTTTCTTGTGATCTCCCCTCCTTCCTTCCTCACCCTGATTATCTGGTGCTTAACTGTTGTTCTCCTCCTGATGTGACTGTTCAACAGCTTCGGGTCAGACTTGGCTTTCACTGCTATGTCATTTTCGTATTGCAGCTGGGTCTCTCTCCTTATCTGTGCATTTTCATTACTGGCTCTTCGACTAATCTCCTTATTTTGGTGGGTGCATTTTCTTCTATATTTCTTCCATTCTCTAGTGCAGTTAGTTTTGGCCTCTCTACACCTATGGGTGAACCTAGTTCTCGTCCTGGTATTCCCATTGTTACTGTTGCCCTTGGGTACGAACCTCTCCTCTGCTTCCTTGCATTTTGTTGTCACATATTCCATCATTTCATTTACTGACTTTCCCGCCAGTTCTCTTACCCACTGAACCTCGTGCAGGATATTCCTCATGCCTGTGTTATCCCCTCTTTTGTAGTTTGGCTTCACTCATTCTTCCCTTCCTGCTTCCCTCTTCAATTGTAACTCTACCATGTATTCGAAGCTCAGTTCAACGTGATCATTAGTTCCGAGGGGCCTTTCATATATGATGTCCTCAGTGTCTGAACTTTTTCGTCTTCTTCTCTCTCTCTCTCTCTCTCTCTCTCTCTCTCTCTCTCTCTCTCTCTCTCTCTCTCTCTCTCTCTCTCTCTCTCTTCTCTTTGTAGTGTCACTAACGTGTTGATGCATGAGGTTTTCTAGTACCCTCCATCATCTTAGCCTCCACGTTTATGGGCCCCAGTGTGGCTCCAATTTTCCCAGTGAATTTCCTTGTCATTGAAGTCACCCTGAACGAGTAGCTTTGCCATGCCCACAGGGGCTCTTTTGGCCACTTCAGCCAGTGTGTCAATCATTGCTCTGTTACTCTCTTCATATTCTTGTCTTGGCCTCCTACTATTCTGTGGTGGGTTGTACATCACTGCAGAACACCTCCTTGAGACCTCTAGTCTGAAGTGTTCCTAGTATGTAGTCCATTGCTTCTCCTCTGTCTCCTCTTTCCAACTCCTCAAAATTTCACTGATATTTGATGAGCACTGCAACTCTTCCACTCCCTCTATTCCCATTGTCTTTCCTCAGGATCCAGTTGGAAAGATGGCGTATGTAATCATTTCTGTGAGCTTGGTTTCTATGAGAGCTATGATGTCTGGTGATGCCTCTGTGATTCTTTCGTGCCACTTCTCCCAATTATTCGTTATTACATAGGCATTGGTGTACCATACCTTCAGTTTCCTTTCCAACACTGTATTTTGGGGGGTTTGTGGGGGCTGGGGGAATGAGAGACTGGGCTGGGTTCTATAACTGTGTACTGCATAGGGTGGGGTAGGGGCTGTGAATGTGGAGTGTGACTCGACCCCTGGAACCACAATTAAGTGAGTACACACACACACACAGCGAAGAGGCGGGGCCAGGAGCTGCAACCACAATTAGGTGAGTACAATTAGGTGAGTACATATACACACACATACTACGAAACGTAGATCATTATAAATATAAAATGGGGCCCAAGAGGGGAAGTCAAAGACTCAGGGAACCAGAGAAAGATTGGCCTGGAAAGGAAGAATGGATGGAGGAGCTACTGAACATGATGGATGAAGAGCGGGAAAGCAAACTAGGTGAGCTTACTGTGAAAATGGGGAACAGAATGGAGGTAGAGAAGAGAAAGTTGGAGTCACAAGCAGAAGCTACAGAAGCCAAAATATAGGCGTATGACTCAGTGTATTGCAGAGAATGTGTATAAAAAACGCTCCAAATATAATGTCAGTTACAGGGATTTGTTCTGAAACCTAATGCGTATTATTCCTGGTCAGTCAGAGTGGCCAGGAGAGGAGAGTGAGGTGTGTATTAGTATGAGAAGAGCTGTGGTGTTGAGAAGTTGTCATGTTTAGGAGTTAGTGTAAGTAGGTGGGGGTGACTTTTTTTGGTTAGTTTACACCCTAGGTTATTTTATTGTTTTAAGTGCTCTCATGTTTACCTGTAAGGCCCTAGTGTGCAGAGGCCTATTAAGTTTTGGGACAGTACTTGTATGGTGTTTTTGCCTGTCTTGTAGCAGTGTGCTAGTGAGCTAATGTGACTGAGTAAAGGTATATTGGTATCTAATAGATTAGGTTGTATGCTGTATATGTTGTTAATTTACTGTAAATATATATATATATATATATATATATATATATATATATATATATATATATATATATATATATATATATATATATATATATATATATATGTCGTGCCGATTAGGTAAAACTGGTCATTTAGCAAGAACTCATTTAAAATTAAGTCCTTTCTAAAATTTTCTCTTATACGTTTAAAGATATATTTTTTCATTTATGTTAATGTAAGAATTTATAATTTTGTACCAAGAGAAACTTTGAAAACCTACCTAACCTTATTACAACAAGCGCAATTTAATTTAGCCTAACCCAACTAAATATATTTTAGACACGTTAACATTAATATAATAATAAACAAACACAATGAAATATATTTTTTCGTTATGTTCAGAATGATTTTGGCGAAATTATTGCATACACAAATTTTCACTTGTCTTATATGGCAAGGTGAGCGTTGCTATTTAAGCCAAAATCGCAAGTTTTACCTAATCGGCTAGACATATATATATATATATATATATATATATATATATATATATATATATATATATATATATATATATATATATTATATTATATATATGTGTGTGTGTGTGTGTGTGTGTGTGTGTGTGTGTGTGTGTGTGTGTGTGTGTGTGTGTGTGTGTGTGTGTGTGTGTGTGTGTGTGTGTGTGTGTGTGTAAATATAGGGGGGTACCACTTGTGGAACTGTCTTGGGACTCTCATCCTCAGAGAAAAGAATAAACTTGCTTCAGGGAAAACTCAAAGATCTCCCTGAAGCTGTTTGAAAATTTTCTTCTACCACCCCCTATATTTTATAAATACTTTATTTAAAGACAAAATACATTGACAAAATACATTGACAAAAATACAATGGGTAATAAAACAACATTGACAACAACTCAAGAGCTACTTCTCGAATACTTCGTCCAGCTCACCGGCAGTGGGCTGCGTGCCCAGAATGCTGCAGGCATTATTTCCCCTCTGGATCGCAACACTGAGTCTCTGAAAGAGGAAGCTGGCCGCCCTGTGGTCCTTGGTTTCTGTGATGAGTTTTTCACCCAGCTCTTTGAGGAGCTTTAGAACACACTTGCCCCATGCTCCAAGGGTCTCCGACACTATTGGGATGAAGTTATAGCAAGGGGGAAGGGCTTCATATTTGCGGGTCTTCTGGTTCTCCCAGGCAATCTGCTTTCCATCCCTCCAGGTTAGCATAGTGGCTCCATCAGGACGCTTTTGATATATATATATATATATATATATATATATATATATATATATATATATATATATATATATATATATATATATCAAAACCAAGTTTTCATGGTAAGGAAACCCAACATATTTTTAGTAGAATAGGGTTAATTGTCCCTTTTTGTGTCTATAAGAAAAATATGCGATAACGTTTATTACGGTCAAACTGGTAAAAGTTTTGAACTAAGATTAAACAACATAAATATATATATATATATATATATATATATATATATATATATATATATATATATATATATATATATATATATATATATATATATATATATATATATATATAACACTGATCTGATGACGATCATGACTCATGCGCAGTGCTTTCAGACACACTGGTCCAATACGCATCAGTCACGCTAGACGTTGATCCAAGGCATCCAGCTTTCAGGCAGGTGGCTTACAGCTTTCATCTCATCCCCGCCTGAAAGCTGGGTGCCTTGGATCAACGTCTAGCGTGAGCTGGATGCCAAGGTATTGGACCAGTGTGGTACGTTCGGCAAAGCACTGCGTAGTACCTTGTCATGAGGTTCGTAGGTTCGAGTCTCCGTCGGCCAGAGATCAGTGTTATATATATGCGTGTGTGTGTGTGTGTGTATAGGTGAGTTTTTGTGTCCTTCCCAATAATAAATTTAATATTGACTAATTAACGTTCCACATTTAATGTGAAGGTACAAGCTGGCACTAGAGTGGTTTCTTTTTTTATTTTAAATAATATACATGTCCTTAGACATGGCAGGTTGTTTACCCTCTAGGAGCCAAGACTTTTGTTTATGTTACGCAGTCAAAAGCGTAACATGGGGGCCTGAAGGGAAGAATTATCAAATTTAGAATAATAATTTTCATTAGAAACCTAGAGAGTCAATATTTAAAAGAAAGATTATTTATAAATATTAATAGTAATAACTTTTCTTCAGGTGTAATTAATACAATTGTTTTTCTGCCTGATTTTTGTATGTGCAACTTTAATGATTTAGGGAGTTAGTTAATAATAATTTTCTGTGCATATAATAATAATTTAATGTACCTATGTGCTTTGCTGTGTGATGTATTATTTTATATAAGTAATTTCTACTGTAATAAGCAAGTGTTTTGTGCTATTAATGTCTAAGATGTCTGTAAGCAGTAGAGATTCTACTGCTGACAGGGGTCTGGGAGGAGATCTTGGATCAAACCTCACTGATAATAATAATAGTAATGAAGCAGAGATTTTAAGAATAAAACTAGCTCTAATTACGGAAGAAAAAGATCTGAGAAGGACTGAACGTACTAAAATACGGGAAGAGAAAGTGTTGGAAATCTTTAGGGCTAAAGAGAGATTTTGCTGCTTCACTGAATGGAACAGGTAACTGGGTAGACATACTTAATTTGGAACAAGCCATAAAGTTTGTACTAAAAATTGAGGAAAAAGATCCTGATAACTTTTTCACACTGTTTGAAAAAATAGCAAAATCCCAGAAGTGGCCAGACAGTAACTGGGCCACATTAGCAAGAACCCACTTAATTGGTAAAGGGTTACAAGCTGTTAGCTCTCTAGAGGAACATGAATTTTCAGATTATGAGAAAATGAAGGATGTATTGTTGAGTTATCAGATATTGCCAGAGGTATAGGCAGAAGTTTAGAGGTTTAAAGTATCAGGAAGGAGAATCCTTGGCGGAGTATGGAAAGGAGAAGATGTCGCTGCTGATTAAATGGTGCCTTGGAGCGGCACCATTGATTTTAACCATGCTCTAGTTGGGTGAAAGATTTTTAGCTAACCAAAAAGTTGGAAGTAGTTATCACCCAGGCCATGTTAATAGTTTTTCTCCACCAACTAGGAGGAGTAAGAAACTTCACAGGTTTAAGCCAAATGTTTTCCAGCCTCATAATCCAAAGAGTTTTCAGCCTACTAACCACCAGAATCCTGGTTCCCAGGGAAGTGGTAAGTCAGTTTCAGGTGCAGGAAATCAGGGAACAGGTAGGAAAAGCCCACTTTCCCAAGGACAAGGGACCCAGTCTACCTCAGGTGGGCATGGTACCTTTTGAAGTTTATAATTGTACTTACTGTAATAAGAAGGGTCACTTACAGCAGTATTGCAGAGATGCTTAAGGACCAGGCTGCTGCACAGGACTCTCAAGTAAATACCCCAGTGAGACATGCAGTAGCTTGTATTGCAATTTTACCCCAGAGTACACAACGAAGTTCAGCTGTTTTATACCCTCGGATGGAGGTCTTTTCAAGTAAGTCCACAGTGGCCTTGCATCAAAATGAAGTAGGGTTGAAGGTGTTATGTCTTTAAGTGACTGATGTAGCACATTCTCGTTGCTGAGAAAGGATGTATTACCAGTGTCAAAAGAAACTTACACTGGAAAATATATTTTATTAGGACTCCAGTGCATAAGTTGTGGGTGGAGTCTGTTTACCAGTCTGGGTACCTGCCTGTAGGTATTACAGAAAATTTACCTTTTCCAGGTGTTGACCTACTACTAGGCAACAATGAATCTTATTGAAGCTAGCTGGCCCAGTGGCTTACGCGACGGTCTGGAGTTTTGAGACTCTCTGACCGCGGGTTCGAACACCACCCGTGATATGGTTTGTTTCCAATCGTGTCATTACGATTTCGTGAGTCAAGTGAGGAATGTTTGGTTTGGAGGAACCCTAATTTACAAGGTGTTAAAAAACTAAAGCTACTGTGACTGAATTTGTTTTAATATGTTCTATGAGCAAAGGAAGAAAGTCTGTGCCTCGCCATGATCTTTTTACTGATTTTTGTGACAGTTTGGGCCTGGGGAGCCTGTTCATTGGTTTGACCTGCAGGAGACTCTGGGCAGTGATGAACAGGAACAGGTCAAACCAGGTTTGTGGGGGGGGCGTCTTGGTGCTGACATGGGAGTGAATACCCTGACTCTGAGGCAGCCGGTTGAGGTTCAGGGATGTGGTGACTCCCTGAAGGCTATTCAGCTGCCATCTGTTAAAAAGGGATGTGATTCCCAAATTTAACAAATATTTATTTTACAGAGAGTATGTGACCAAGCAGTCATATTAGTCATTTGAGGATATGGTTCTAAATTTTTTACAGATTCCCCTTTTAGGATAATTCAGTATTGAGAAGGGAGAGCTGGATAATAAATGCTTACCAATCATTAACCTTTTATCAGGTTACCAGAGTTTCTGCCCCTTCTTAATAATTTGTGTGTGTGTGGTTTTGAGATTTCTGGTGAAATATTTTTGTCAGTTAGGCTTTCCACAAGCCAACCAGAAGTTAAATTTTATAAAATGTCATGCAGAATCAATGGAAATTAGAGTGGTTTCACCAGTCTCTCAGGACGATGTACGTTTATTGTACCCAATACCAGAAGGACTGGGATGAGGGCATTCTCCTCCTTTTAATTGTTGTGCGGGAAGCACTCCGGAATCGTTAAGTCATGGGCTAGGTGAGGATGGTGATGCTTCCCCCTCGGTGTTTTTTCTCAGTTTCAGAGACTGTTTGGCTAAGATGAGGTGGACGGCACCGGTGAACCAGCCTGCGAGTCTGACCAGGATGACGTGGGACCATGAGGTGGTGCTACATGATCTGGAGGCTAGAGATGAGGTGTTGGTACAGGAGCCGGCTCCTGTGAACGCTCTGATTAGTAGTGAATGGTACCTGATGGTGGATGAGGTCTCTGATGAAAATAAAACCCACACACCCGATCAGAAAAATGCTTATGGTTGCCTTTATCAGCAATCTGAAATGACTAATATTATGAAAGGTAAAGTACAAGACTTTTAAATGTTTACTTTTGATGCTGGTGTGGAAAAGCTTGGTGTGTTGGTTCAGCCACCATGGCACTTTGCAAATGAGTTTTATGACTTTAGAAAAGGGGGCATTAATCCTCATGAGGTAAATGTAGCTGAGCAACTTCAGCAGGTTTTGGGTAGAATAAATTTAATTGAAAAGTGGTGTAAAAAGTTGTGGGGAGAGATGTATATGGTGGAAAAGGTATAGTGTTTTTATATTTTCACTGTACTCAGCGAGAGTCAGTGGACATTGCCTTTCAAGGGTCTCCCACTAGATGACACTCTCAGCATGTTCACTAACTGACGCAAAGTATATTTGATAACTAAGGCTGAAGGGTTTCCTCTTATGAATAATTTCATTGGTGACTAGATACCACAGTTGTGAGTATGTGGCAGGGTTATTCATGACCCAGTGTGCCAGTTATAACTCTGTTTGAAATTGTACTCTACAGGTACTTTAAAATTTTATTTAACATTAAATATAATGTGAAATTTCAAAGTGATAATAGTGTTAGTGATCCTGCAATGACTAGTTTCAGTGTTGCACTGCCATTTTCTCTGCACGTAGAAGCCAGTCTGCTGGTGTTAGTGCTTCATTGCTGTAAAAAGCAGCAGGACAATTACTGCCAGTACACTTAAAAGTAGTCAGAGAATTTATGCCCCATCAGAAAAGGAGGCTCTTGTTTTCTGTTGATTGTGCAGATTTTTTTTTCAGTATAATGATCACAGTCCTACATTTCCTTCACGTACCGAGGAACCACACTCATATGCTCACTTTGGTGATTTGTTATGTGAAGGGGATAGTGAATGTGGTTGCCCATGTATTTTCTCGTGTGTACTGTACATAATGTAGTGTACACATTTATTTGCTCTCGTTTTGGACTGGTTGCAGTAGGTGAGTAGATGGCTGTCTGACCACCTAGTGGACTGAAGTTCGGTGAGCTGGTGGAGGGGGTATCAGATTTCCCAAGAGTGTGTGTGTGTGTTTTTGGTGGTAGACACATCAGTACATGCCTAGGTAAGGTATGCTAACATAAGATGTGAGCGGTAATGCCTTCACCTGTGTGATGTTGGTGTATGGACTGTTGGATCAAAGGTAGTGGTACAGTGTTGGCGGCGAGGTCTCGCCATTTTTGGGACATGAATAGTGATTGATCCTGAGTGTTTTGTGTGTTGTGTTTCTCCAGGACCCACCTGTTTTTTTGAACACCAAGTGGGGGTGACTCCAGGGATCCTTGGAATGACAGTGTAGGTGAAGGCCTGGGAGGCCCACCTTTTGAGGGGTCAATGGTGATGACTCCAGTTTATTTTTCAAGGCCACAGTCCCACCGACAAAATTTATATGTGACTACCCAGTTTTGAAGTTTGGTAATTTTCCCTCCCGTTCTCTCTAATTTCTCCCAGTAGTGTGTTTTGCATAGCCAGTTTTGCTTATCACATATTGTTGTGAGACGCAGGGTTGATAATGTAATTGTCTATTTGTTTTAATGTGTACAATAATTTTTTGCACTGTTTCTCGTGACTTTGTTAATATATTTTTTTATGAAGTGCTTAATTCATATTTGAAAGCACAGATGTGCGATAATGGACACTAATGTTGTTTATAGAGGTTTTCAATTTATAATAATCATGTCATTAATGTGGAGAGACTGTTTATATAAAGGGCAAGTTGTTGCACGCAGAGATGTGTGATAATGAACACTTGTGCTGTTTAAAGAGAGACTTTCTGAATTTATAAGTTTCCTTGTATATAATTATTGTGTATACCTTCTATGTAATTAATATATACAGAGGTAACCCAGTCAGCTCTTTAATTTTGTTATGTATAGAAAATGCATCAACATAGGTGTTTGGCCAACACTGAGTTGCAATGGTGCATTTCTCTGTTTACGTTTAAAAATAGAGCAATAAAGCATGAATGTGGGATCATTTGGCGTAAAACCTGATGTATTTTACATCAAACGAGTTTCACACGAATTAGCAGTGATCATTGTAGAAATAAACTTTAAGGTGATAAATGCTTATTGTGTTTTTCTATGTACAAGTAAAATGCACCAAGACAGTTCTTGATGCGGTTTTCTTATTTTTGAAGTATTTTGTGTATCCCCAGACCTAAGGTTAATTTCCTATTTTTTTCCCTTGACTAACTGCAACCGACTGGATGCAGCTAGCTGAGTGAGACCGGTGGTCTAGGAGAAGGGGTATTACACAGTGTATTGTAGAGAATATTGTGTATGAAAAACTTTCCATATATAATGTCAGTTTCTGGGATTTGTTCTGAAACCTGATGCGTATTACTCCTGGTCAGTCAGAGTGGCCAGGAGAAAGGCGGCGTCTGGGAAAGGTTGTCATGATTAGGTGTTGGTGTAAGTAGTGAGGTAATTTTTTTTTTTTTTTTTGTAAATTTATACCCTAGGTTATTTTATAGTTTTAAATGCTCTCATGTTTACCTATAAGGCCCTAGTGTGCGAAGGCCTGTTTAAGTTTTGATAGGTTACTCGTATGGTGTTTTTGTCTGCTGGTAAAAAGACCGGCAGTAGGAGGGGGTGTCATGCAGCCTCCCTGTTTATGTTTATATATTTTGTTTTACTCACTAGTAGCAGTGTGCTGTTGAGATAATGTTAGTGAGTAAAGGTGTATTGGTATGTAGTAGAGTACGTTGTATACTGTATATTTTAATTTACTATTAATATATATATATATATATAATATATATATAGGGAGGTACCACCTCTGGAGCTGTCTTGGGGACTCTCATCCTCAGAGATAAGAATAAACTTGCTTGAGGGAAAACTCAAGGTTCTCCCTGAAGCTGTTTGAAAATAAATTCCTACCACCCCCTATATTTTATATATATACTTTATTTAAAGACAAAATACATTGACAAGAATACAATAGGGAATAAAACAACATAGATAACAACTCAGAGCTACATCTCAAATACTTCGTCCAGCTCTCCGGCAGTGGGCCGCGTGCCCAGAATGCTGCAGGCATTTCCCCTCTGGATCGCAACACTTAGTCTCTGAGAGAGGAAGCTGGCCGCCCTGTGGTCCTTGGTTTCTATGATGAGATTTTAACCCAGCTCTTTGAGAAACTTTAGAGCACACTTGCCCCATGCTCCAAGGGTCTCCGACCCTATTGGGATGAAGTTATAGCAAGGAGAAGGCATTCATATTTGCGGGTCTTCTGGGTCTCCCTATGGCTGGCAGCTCCACCCCCTTCAGCTACGGAGTATGGCAAGTAGGTGTCTGCCATTGTGGCGGCACAGGTGTAGTCCCAAGCAATCTGCTTACCATCCTTCCAGGGTAGCATAGTGGCTCCATCAGGACGCTTTTGACTTCCATCAGACCTCTGCACTTGGGGTTCCGTTGAGCTGGGCAACGGGCTGTGGCGAGGCTTCTCTTTATGATGTCGTTGACCTCCTCATGTCTAGCATACTTCCCTTCTGATGTGTGACACACGAGACCATGAAGTCCGAATTGATCACCCGTCGCCCTGCCGCAAGTACACCTATGTTCGATGAGTATGGGGGCAGCTAGGCGAAGAGCAACACCAATCCGAGTCGAGTGCCCAGAGAGAAATTGGGAATACCTAAATGGAAATCTCCTGAATGCGGTGCCTCCACCGCTAGGTGAGCAATGTGTTGGCGATTTTTTCCATGATCGGTTTGTCCCAGTGGGACTGTTTGGACTCTTTGGGAGGAGCTGGTCTACTGGAGGAGCCGGCAAGGGTGTCCCACCCCACGGCTGCTTCAATGAACCTGGGGTCTTGAGCTCCTACCCCACCTCTCAAGCGTTGGGGGACAATCTCCTTGACTAGTCCACTGGAAGACAAAAACGAAGACAGAAATGTAGGTAAAGCTACCTTCGTTGCTTTGCGCAACCCTATACCTCCCAGTCGCACTGGGAGGGTTGCCTGATCCCATTGCTGATCTCCCAGTGACAGATTCAGTACCTTTTTATAGATTGATTTCAGAAGTGAGTCATATTCGTTGAGTGTTGGGTTGTCAAAAGAAGGTGCACACCTCAGGAAGTGAGTCTTGGCAGAGTAAGACACCTTGTGAGGAGATGCAGGGTATCATGGGCATCGAGATCTCTTATTCTCTCCTCCATTCTCTTCAGGTTATTCAGGTTGTCCTTGAGGACTGTTTCGATGGCCTGATTACCCAGCGGTGCTCCCAAGAGGGGGTGCTCTTGGCTGGAGATATAGTAGAGATTTCAGGGAGGATTGTTAGCACAGTTCTGATTATTTCCTGGTTCGTTGTGATGATTTCACACTTCGAGGGATTGAGGATGAGTCCCACGGCTTATCCCTGTGTCTTCACCAGTTGTAGGTCCTCTAGCAGGGACTCTTCAGTACCTCCCAGAGTGCCATCATCCAGGTACCAGATGTTGAGCTCGCTGCGCAGGCTGGAAGTTAGTTCTCTTACTGCCAAGCACGAGAGTGAAGGGTTGATGAAAGATGGCAGAAAGAAAAACAAGAGATTGAAAATATCATCAAACAAACAGGAGAGGAGGACATGTCTGAGCTAATAAATTTTTAGAGAATAGGGGAGGTACTCGAAGGTTAGGAATCGGCAAGTCAAATTGATTTTCAAGACAAAAACGGTGCAGAACAAGATCCTGCAGGAGAAACCAGGCTACAAGAGGGTGTTAATAGACCGCTACAGAACGAGAACAGTGTGACAGCAGCTGAGAGAGAGGACACAGAGACGACAGGGGCAAGAGACAGAGAGACAAGGCTAGAGTTAGTAGTGGACAACCAGAGTCGAGCAGAGCAACAAGCGCAAACACCCATATAATCACCCTCAGAACCATGCAGCCACACATACTACCCCAATACAAACCACACTCTACACCCACAGCCCCCCTCACATTATGCAGTAGAATCCCATAGCACCCTGCCAGGTTCCCCACTCCCCCAGTCCCAACAAACCCCCCAGAATACGGTGCTGGAGAGGAAACTGAAGTTATGATACACCAACGCTGATGGAATAACAAATAAGTGGGAGGAGTGGCATGAAAGAATCACATGGCATCACCAGACATCATAGCTCTCACAGAATCCAAGCTCACTGGAGTTGGAGAGAGGAGACGAAGGAGAAGCAAGGGATTACATAAAAGGAAGGAACACTTCAGACTGGAGGTCCCAAGATGGAGATTGCAGTGATGTATAACCCACCACAGAACAGCAGGAGGCCAAGACAAGAATATGATGAGAGTAAGAGAGCGATGTTTGACTTACTGGCTGAAGTGGCCAGAAGGGCCTATGTGAGCAGGGCAAAACTACTGGTGGTGGGTGACTTTAACCACAAAGAAATTGACTGGGAAAACCTGTAGCCAGATGGGAGCCAATAAACGTGGAGGGTTAAGATGATGAAGGTGGTACTGGGAAATCTCCTGCATAAGCACGTTTGGGACACTAGCAGAGATAGAGAGGAGAGGATGAACCATCAAGACTGGAACTAGTATTCATCTTGAGTAGTGCAGATATTGAGGACATCACATATGAAAGGCCCCTTGGAGTTAGTGATCACCTGGTTTTGAGCTTCGAATATATAGTAGAGTTACAAGTGGAGAGGGAAGAAGGAAGGGCAGGACGAATGAAGCCAAACTACAAGAGAGGGGACTACAGATATAAGAGGAATTTCCTGCATGAGGTTCAGTGGGACAGAGAACTGGCACGGAAATCAGAAAATGAGATGAAGGAAAATGTGACAACAATATGCAAAGAAGCAGAGGAGAGATTTGTACTTAAGGGCAAGAGAAGGCCAGGACGAGCCCTGCTTCACCGAAAGGGGAAGAGAGACCAAAACCAAGTGCACTAGAGAATGGAAGAGGTATAGAAGGCACAGTACCCAAGAGCATAAGAAGAGTAGTCGAACAGTCAGAAATGAAAATGTTCAGATAAAAAGGGAGGCCCAACGACTTTACGAAAATTACATAGAAGCGAGAGCCAAGTCTGACCTGAAGCTGTTGTACAGTCACAACCATACAATTGATTTTCAAAAGGCTGAGAAAGTTATATCAAGAGGATCTATGGTTAAGAGAAAATTAATTAAATCAAGCTTCCTAAAAATAGTTTTGATTTTAATACTAATATTGGTTTAGGATTATACATTAGATTAATTTATAATTAATAAAATTTGAGAAGAACTTAAGTTATTTTTGATAAGGGACAAGTGAGGTGTCGGATGTTGACCGTGAGGAATTATCTCAGCCTTGTAAGCCTTCAGATGTTCTATTAGTTTTTACAGTGTCTTGATAATGTAAGAAATCATGAAAGCGCTGGGACATAAAACTATTGTTTGGGGACCATGAAATTGACTCTTGTGAGGGTGTGCAACAGGGAAACCCTCTCGCCCCCTTTCTATTCTGTTTGGTCATCAAGGAAGTCACAGAAGAGCTCTCCAGCGAGCTCAATATCTGGTTCTTGGATGATGGTACCCTAGCTGGCACTACAGAATCTCTCCTAGAGGACATCAGGAAAATTAAAGACACGGGAGAGAGCCTGGGCTTATCTTTTAACCCCACCAAATGTGAAATAGTTTCTACCAATCGACAGATGATCCAGAACATTAGTGCTGTGTTACCAAGGGCACGAGCCATTGATCCTGCCAACAGCACTCTCCTTGGTGCTCCTCTTTGGCCCAATGCCATCAACCTGATCCTAGAAAAGAAAATCTCATACCTCAGGACGATGGAAGGCAGGATGAAAGACATCGATACACATGATGCCTTCTACCTACTCACCAGGTGCCTGTCAATCCCAAAACTTACCTACTTACCATGCTAGATAGTGTAGTGAATCTTTCCCTCGAAGATGGACAGTGGTTGCAAGCCTCACTTCCAGTCAGGCTTGGGGGGCTGGGAGTACGCAAATTCTCCCAGATTGCCCTACCAGCTTTCCTATCCTCTTCCATAGCATCAAATGAGTTAATAAAACAAATTCTTCCAGACAACCTCAGTGATTCAGCAGGAATACAGGACCCTAGCTACGCCATTGCCATCACTGAATGGGAGACTCTTGTTGCTCCAGCACCAAAACCTAGTGCAGAACTGGCCTACAAACAGTCAATTTGGGATGGCCCCATCACTGAAAAGATGCTTGCCAACGTGCTTAGGGCTGTAACACCACACAGGGAGACTGCCCGTCTCCTAGATGTGAGTGCACATCACTCTGGGGAGTTCCTCCAAACAGTTCCCATTTCGGCAATGGGAACACGCCTCGACCCTAAGACCCTCCGTATTGCAGTGGCTCTGCGCCTTGCTGCCCCAATTCACACGGAATATACGTGTATTTGTGGTGATGCGCAAGTCGACCAATATGGTCTACATGGTCTAAACTATTCCAAAACCAAGGGCTGGCATGCAAGACACAATGAAGTCAACGACATCATAAAGAGAACCCTTGCTACAGCTGGATGCCCAGCCGAGAGAGAGCTCCGATCACTAGCAGCCAACAATATCAACAACCCAGCAAACCGCCCCGACGGAATCACCATCTATCCTTGGAAGAATGGCAAGCTCTTAGCACTGGCTGACACCTACAACACTGGCTGACACCTACATCCATCACAGTGTCGGGCGACAGGGAGGAGCTGCTGACCACAGGGAGGAGTACAAGATTGGTAAGTACAGGGACATAAGTCAACAGTATCAATTTGTCCCAGTAGGATCAGAAACCTTGGGATCATGGGGGAAAAAATGCAACACGTTTCCTTAAAGAATTGGGTTCCAGACTCATCGAGACCACCAGGGACCCAAGGGCAGCCACTTTCATGTTCCAGCGCCTCAACGTGGCTATTCAGAGGGGAAATGCGTGCTGCATACTGGGCTCGCGTCCGGCTTCGGAGGAGCTGGAGGAGATTCATAATCTTTGATATATTGTACCAATGTATTCATGTTCATGTTTGTGTTTTCTGTCAATGTATTCTGTCTATTAATAAAGCACTCATATAATATATATAGGGAGTGGTAGGAGAAGAAAATATTCTAACAGCTCCGTGGAGAACTTCGAGTTCTCCCTGAGGTACGTTTATTGTCTTCTCTGAGGATGAGGGTTCCCAGTAAAGTTCTAGAGGTGGTACCTCCCTATGTATATATATATATATATATATATATATATATATATATATATATATATATATATATATATATATATATATATATAAACACTGATCTTGGCCGAGGAGACTCGAACCACGAACCTCATGACAAGGTACGCAGTGCTTACCGACCGTACACACTGGTCAATACCTTGCATCCAGCTTTCGCTAGACGTTATTCCAAGGCAGCTTCAGGCAGGAGGCTTACAGCTTTCATCTCATCCCTGCATGCATCGACACAACTAGAGATTTTTACAATGCTAGGAATTCGCAAGAGCAGGCGAAATATTCACAAATCTCTAGTTGTGTCGATGCATGCAGGGGATGAGATGAAAAGCTGAAGCCTTCCTGCCTGAAGCTGGCTGCCTTGGAATAACGTCTAGCGAAGCTGGATGCCAAGGTATTGGACCAGTGTGGTACGGTCGGTAAGCACTGCGTACCTTGTCATGAGTTCGTAGGTTCGAGTCTCCGTCGGCCAGAGATCAGTGTTTGTGAATATTTCGCCTGCTCTTGCGAATTCCTAGCATTGTAAAAATCTCTAGTTGTGTCGATGCATGCAGGGGATGAGATGAAAAGCTGTAAGCCTTCCTGCCTGAAAGCTGCCGCCTTGGAATAACGTCTAGCGAAAGCTGGATGCCAAGGTATTGGACCAGTGTGGTACGGTCGGTAAAGCACTGCGTACCTTGTCATGAGGTTCGTAGGTTCGAGTCTCCGTCGGCCAGAGATCAGTGTTTGTGAATATTTCGCCTGCTCTTGCGAATTCCTAGCATATATATATATATATATATATATATATATATATATATATATATATATATGTCGTGCCGATTAGGTAAAACTGGTCAATTAGCAAGAACTCATCTAAAATTAAGTCCTTTCTAAAATTTTCTCTTATACGTTTAAAGATATATTTTTTTCATTTATGTTAATGTAAGAATTTATAATTTTGTACCAAGAGAAACTTTGAAAACCTACCTAACCTTATTACAACAAGCGCAATTTAATTTAGCCTAAACCAACTAAATATGTTTTAGATACGTTAACATTAATTTAATAATAAACAAGCACAATGAAATATATTTTTTTCGTTATGTTCAGAATGATTTTGGCGAAATTATTGCATACACAAATTTTCACTTGTCTTATATGGCAAGGTGAGCGTTGCTATTTAAGCCTAAATCGCAAGTTTTACTAACCGGCACGACATATATATATATATATATGTCGTGCCGATTAGTAAAACTTGCGATTGCTTAAATAGCAACGCTCCTGCCATATAAGACAAGTGAAAATTTGTGTATCAATAATTTGCCAAAATCATTCTGAACCTAACGAAAAAAATATTTCATTGTGTTTGTTATTATTAAATTAATGTTAACATATCTAAAATATATTTAGTTGGGTTAGGCTAAATTAAATGCGCTTGTTGTAATAAGTTAGGTAGGTTTCAAAGTTTCTCTTGGTACAAAGTTATAAATTCTTACATTAACATAAATGAAAAATATATCTTTAAACGTATAGAGAAAATTTTAGAAAGACTTATTTTAATGAGTTCTTGCTAATTGACCAGTTTTACTAATCGGCAGACATATATATATATATATATATATATATATATATATATATATATATATATATATATATATATATATATATATATATATATATATATATATATATATATTATATATATATATATATATGTCGTGCCGATTAGGTAAAACTGGTCAATTAGCAAGAACTCATCTAAAATTAAGTCCTTTCTAAAATTTTCTCTTATACGTTTAAAGATATATTTTTTCATTTATGTTACTAGGACATATTTATTACAAAACGTTTCGGTCCTTTGACCTTGATCACTAATTTTGTACCAAGAGAAACTTTGAAAACCTACCTAACCTTATTACAACAAGCGCAATTTAATTTAGCCTAACCCAACTAAATATATTTTAGATACGTTAACATTAATTTAATTTAATAATAAACAAACACAATGAAATATATTTTTTTCGTTAGGTTCAGAATGATTTTTGCGAAATTATTGCATACAGAAAATTTCGCTTGTCTTATATGGCAAGAAGAGCGTTGCTATTTAAGCCAAAATCGCAAGTTTTACCTAATCGGCACGACATATATATATATATATATATATATATATAAATGAATAAACAATGGTGGACGGGGATTCAGCTACCGGACTGCCGCTATTCGTTTCCCGTCCACCATTATGTTTATTAATCGACAGTTGTTTATTACAACTTAATTTGAGTCCATACATGATGTGGACTTGAGGGAAAGGAATAAGAATAGATCTACTGCTAAAGCTCCTGGGCCGAGGGAAAGAGTTCAGTTGGGTTGCAGTTGGTGCATCTGAGGGGATATAATACAGTTAGTATTAGTTCCGAATCCTTCCTGTTAGAGGCCAGGGAAGCTGGATCAGTAGAGCGTCAGACTCTCAATCTGCAGGCCGCGGTTCACCTCCCTGGCCGCGGTTCACCTCCCTGGCCGCGGTTCACCTCCCTGGCCACCATTCTGTTTATTCATTGGCATCTGTTTATTACAATTTAATTTGACTATATATAATTATATGATTATAAATCTTTTGCAGTGTAAGCACTGAATACATCATTGTTTATCCCGAGCAGTGTAAGTACACTTAGTGTTTGCTGTAATGTTTACATGTATGTCATCACGTTGTTAAAAGATTACATAAAGTCTCGATGATCCTGGTGTATAGGATGGGTTTCAGTCATAATATTAACAACACGAACTAACCAACAATTATGCATAAACCAGCAATGACATCTCAGGCAGTGAAGTTACCCAGAGTCGATGGAAACATAGCGCATCACTATGCACGCTAAGACACATCTGCACACTGTGGAAGAGTTTGAAGGTTATAATATGTAAACAGACTTTTAAGTACAGCACTTACCTGGACGAGCTGAATGCTTCATTAAGCAGGTGGTGGTGGTGGTGGTGGTGGTTTAACACTGGCCAGCATTATGGCCCGGCTGTGGTAGTCGTTAATTGCATCATCTACATTGCATTGCACTCATTAACGATCACTTTTTTTACATTTTCATTAAACACTAAATATGTGTGGGTTTGTATTCACTTAAGAACTTGTGAATGTTTATTCACTTACACCTATGTGGGTGTGTATTCACTTACACTTATGTGGGTGTGTATTCACTTACACTTATGTGGGTGTGTATTCACTTACACCTGTGTGGTGTGTATTCACTGAAACATTTGTTGATGTATATTTACTTAAGCATTTGTTGATATATATATTCACTTACACCTATGTTGGTGTATGTTCACTGACATCAATGAGGGTGTGTATTCAGTTACACCTATATTGATATGTATTCACTAACACTTATAAGGGTGCGTATTCACTGAAACCTATGTGGGTGTGTATTCACTTATACATGCATAAATTGCATGAATATTTGTAAAGGCTTTCATAAATTTTTAATGTTCAGTGTTACTGTTTGTGGTTCAGAAAATCCTTTTCAAATTATCCTCATATATGACATGCGCTCAGATCGTAAAGTTTATACAACGTCTGAGGAATGGAAATATATTAGGCTTAATTTAAGAAAGAGAATGATTGCTCCATTTCCTTAGATGAAGAGCACTTCATCGGAACCTCAGCACTCTCCTTCAAAAGAATATTTTCCAAAGCGTCAGAATTAATATTAAAAGTTATCCAGTCATTATAATCTCGAACAAGATTTTACCGCGTCCACGGAAGTTGCGTCTCTCCTGACTGTTCAACATGAGACGCGTCCAACCTGACACTCGTCCAACCTGACACTCGTCCAACCTGACACTCGTCCAACCTGACACTCGTCCAACCTGATACTCGTCCAACCTGACACTCGTCCAACCTGAGACTCGTCCAACATGAGACTCATCCATCCTGACACTCGTCCAACCTGAGACTCATCCAACCTGACACTCGTCCAACCTGGCACTCGTCCAACCTGACACTCGTCCAACCTGACACTCGTCCAACCTGATACTCGTCCAACCTGACACTCGTCCAACCTGAGACTCGTCCAACATGAGACTCATCCAACCTGACACTCGTCCAACCTGAGACTCATCCAACCTGACACTCGTCCAACCTGACACTCGTCCAACCTGACACTCGTCCAACCTGAGACTTGTCCAACCTGGGACTCTTCTAACATGAGACTCATTCAAACTCTTCTAACCTGGGACTCGTCCATCCTGAGACTTGTCCAACTTGAGACTCGTCCAACCTGAGACTCGTCCAACCTGAGACTCGTCCAACCTGAGACTCATCCAACCTGAGACTTGTCTAACCTGAGTGTGGCATGCAAAGATTACGTTACATTTTATTCGGTGTATGTACACACTCCCATATAGGCTGCCTCCCAACCAGCGAACCGGGTGCTAAGGGTTTAATGATCTTATGGGGCCCCATCGTTAAATCAGTACCTTGGTTTGTTAACCAATCATAAGATGGGTCTGACAATTGCTGAGGTGATGTGGTATCACTCATGGTCAGCTCTTGCCAGACTCATACAGCCGCTGGTTTCTCACGGCTCTCTCTCTCTCTCTCTGGTTTTGGCCTTTGAATTTGATTACCGTGTTGTACACTTATATTTCAAACTCTTGTACATAGTGTGCATAGGTGTACATATCTATACATATAATTGGTGAAGGAAAATATAATTTAAAGACTACTGCTGTGTTTATTTTCGCTCCAAGTCCCATTACGGCCAGGTCAACAGGCCATTATTACCTGAGTGCATAATATGGGAAGCCCTGTCCGGGAGCTGTAGTTGGTCTTTGTATAATTGAGGAGCTGAATCTAGTCTTGCATCGTTCAGATAGCCTTGCTATCGTTCTGCATTGCATGTCAACTTTGCCATCGCTTTCGTTATTGCGTGTCAGCCTTGCAATCACTTTCACTGTTGCGTGTCAGCCTTGCTATTGTGTGTCGTACTGTGCATTGTTTGTTGCATGTATTGCAAACAGCGTGTTAAGTTGGGGTTAATGTCACCTACACGAGTCAAACGACTGGTGTCTGAGTACACACTACTAAATCTACCCAATCTATCTCTACAGCGTTGCTGGCGAATTGCTCGTTCTATTGGCATAGAGAATTAAAACACTCTCACTGCTGCGCAGCTTCGTGACATTATGCATACACAGTTGAGAGCTGAAGCAACTATGGCTCACCAAACCGAGGTATCTCCCGCTACAGGAGCCGTTAATCGCAGATCTCCGCTTAGGTTCCTTCGTAATGTGGGAGGGACAACACCAGAGCAACTGGACCAGCAGTGTGAAGCAGGTGTATTGGGTTTGTCTCAGGGTGAGTCTGCTTCATTGGCGCTTGAGTTAACCAGATTCAATTTTGAAACAAGAAGAGAGCAGCTAGCGTTTGCGTGTGGAAAGGAGATAATTGGAGAGAAGCTGAATGATGAGTGTGTAAGAGTATTTTTTTTTTTTTTTTTATTGAAACAGGGTACAATGCACTTAGCAAAATAATACATATCCAAGAACATCAAATTATCCAATAGGACACACACGTACTACAATCTCCCACACTATTTGATCATAAATATCAGAACATAAGAAGCACACACGTTAGATAAAATTAAACACAAAATATATATAAACATTTCCTACCGCGATAAGACTATCGCACGTTCACACGTTAACAAACAACACAATGACAAACATTGACAAAACGCCACAAATCACCGGCGTTCATGTATAAAAATTCAATGTTCAACATACACAACCTATCAATACACACCCAAGAACATTAACCACTAAAACATATATAAACAATCGTTTTCCACATCATGTGGATTGCAATGTAACATTAGACACACCTTTATTCAAATGCCGTAAAACATATCTAACGATTAACACGTCCCATGACACACACCTGATCCCCCCCCCGGTGCATGCCGCACTATAAGAACCCCCATGACCCTTCTCCAGATCTTTCAGATGGTAACCCCATCATGTAACTGAACAGAGCCCTCACACACTGTAAATACACACCCACACACGACAGTTGACACCCCTATTACACACATTATCCTTGAATTGTACCACCTCTGTTCTCACCTCTATCCGCCTCACACTCACACCCCCCCCCCTTTGTAAACGGAAAACCAGCCCGTCTCTACCCCTTACCTTTTCCTCCCTTTAACCCCACACTGTGAGGTTCCGATAACCCTCCGGGAGAACCACCTCCCATTTCCCCCATAATCTCTTTAGTTTGGCATTTAGTCCATAAAACCCTCTATCATCATCTTAATGCACTCAGCAGCCCCCACCTGACGCATCGCCCATGAATAATAAATGAAATCAGTGACCAAATACACTACCGCCCTTTGGATCCGCTTATCCATACCACTCACATCCAAACTCAAAGCCCTCAGCACCGAAATGACCCCTCCCCCAGCAATCCCAACACATGACTAAACCACTCCGCACCGCCCCAACCTATCGCAAAAATACACTACATGATAAGCAGTTGCTTCCTTCCCACACAACGCACAACCACTCCCTTCCACTAATCCCCTAGTATGCAACAACGCCCCAGATGGAAGTATGCCATGCAGAAACTTATAAACTACCTCCCGCACCCTCGGATCAATCCTAGCTTCTCTCAACAATCCCCACACTACACCCCAAGCATACATAGGGTATACACTCTCTACCACTGCCACCACCCTTCCCATTCCCACCCCATCCAACACCCCAAGCCTCACCTTCCCGGGTCCTGAACCACTAACATAAATAGAATCATCCCCTCACATTCCTTTAACTCCGTACCCTTCCACCATCGACCTATATCCTCATGAATCCTCCGCAGCCAGCCCCCTCCCCTCCCTCTTTCCCTCATATAACACCTCTTCACATACACACTTTTTAACCGGCGATGCAACGAAATAAGCCCCAGCCCCCCCCCTGGCAATGGGGAGCGAGACCACCCCCCTACTTAACCACTCACAACCTGAACCCCATATAAATCGCATTATTCTTCCCAGGAACCTACGCACATCACAACCCACCAGTGGATATACTGACCCCACATGCCACAATTTACTATAGATCAATACATTTACCACTATCGCCCTCTGATGTAAAGTTAAATTTGCCGCTCTCATACTCAACAACCGACTTAACACCCCATCCATCACCCTCTTCGAATTCACCACCCTCGCCTCCTCACACACCCGCATGTATACTACACCGCAAATTTTCAACCTATCCACAAGTTTCCCCACTGCCACAACCCCCATACCCACCCTCCTCCCCACCTCCATGTACAATGATTTCTCTTCATTTATTTTCATACCTGTTGCTTCTCCAAAATTCCCCACCACCCTCCCCACTGCCCCTAAATCCCGCCTATCCCTAACTTAAACCGTGGTATCATCCACATATCCCACAATACCCACTCCCCTTACCCTATCGACCATCACATTTTCCTCAAGACATCCCCTTATCTCCCTATAGAGGGGATCCTGAACACAGGCAAACAACAACTGCGATATAGGACACCCCTGCCTCAATCCCCTAGCCATTTCAATATGTCTCCCTAAAAAAACATTCACCTGCACACGCACATGCGCTCCCTCATATAACGACTGTGCCCATCCCACCACTTCAGCCCCGAACCCCTGCCATCTCATGAATCTCCACAATGCCTCAAGGTGAACACTATCATATGCGGCCCTCCAATCTAATGCTAAAACCCCAGCCTCCTCTTCCATCCGATTCCAGTCAATGAAATCCCTGATACGCCCGTGTCCCTCATACATTGATCTGCCCGGAATCCCATACTGTCCCTCATCTATCACCCTGCCAACCACACTCTTCAGACGATTCCCCAATATTTTCGCGTAGATCTTATAATCACAGCACATTAGGGTAAGCACTCTATAATCGGTAAATGTACACACACGGTGTTCGCTTCGGCACCAGCACCACTACACCTGTCCTTTGTATGTCCCCTAATACCCTTCTATGCTTCATTTCATTAAACAAAACTACCAAAATCCCCTTCAACACTCCCCAATTTTCCACATAAAACTCACAAGGTAAACCATCTAAACCTGGGGACTTGCCTATGCACATGCCCATTACAGCCCTCCATACTTCCTCCTCTGTTATCAACCCTCCCAACTCTTCCCTATCATTATCGTCCAACTCACACCGCACCCCCCCTCCCATCACATGTAACGCCTCCTCGTCAATATCCCCCCCTCCCATCTACTCACCAAAAACGCATCTATATATCCACTCATTCCCTCTGTCGTCCGCAACATCTGACCCTCCCTATAACCACCCAGGTCCTTCCCCACCACAACATTCATTGTGCTCATAGCCTCTCTCTTACGTTGCTGCTCACGCAAAACACAGGCAGATGGCCTATCTCCCCACATCACCCTCTCCAATCCCCAGCCACCCTCGCTCCATCAAAATGCATATTTTGGATGTCCCTGATCTGCTCCTTCAAACCCTCAATTATTTATACTGGATAGGTCTCCCTAACCCCTACATGACAATCCTTAATTGCCCTTCCAAATACCTCTGCAACCCATACGATAACCTGCCTTTCTCCCTCCCACACCCAACATAAAACTCCTTAATGCGTACCTTAGCCACTGTATCCCACCAAGAAATCACATCTCGCCTGCTTCCCCATCCCCACAAATTTTCCCACAACTCTGCAAACTCCCCTTCCCCCCATTTAAGCAAACCCACATTCAACTTCCAATACCCCCATATCTCCTAGGCAATCCATCCCACGCCAAATTCACTAATACCCGACGATGATCCGAGAATGCCATGTCCACAGTTTCAAATCTCTGCACCTCAACCGCTCGATTCACATATATTCTATCCAATCTCGCAGCATATCCTTTCCTCACAAAAGTATATTCACCTCCACCCCCTTTACATCTCGCAACCCCACTCCATAGAGCAGGTCCCCAATGATCCTACCACTGCCCCGCTCCCGTGGCTCCACATCCCGCTGACTAGTCACAAAATTTCAGTCCCCACCTACAATCGACACTACCGGCATCGACCGCAGGTGATACACTAGCTCATCCATCACAAACCTACTTTTAACTCCCCCATCACCCTCTGCTGGCCCATATACACTCATAAAACCTACGCGTTCCCTACCCCATAAGCCCTCAACTCGAACAATCCTACCATCCCCGCTCACTTCCCAATGGCTCACAACAAACGGGCTGGTTTCCCGAATCAAAACAGCTGCTCCTCCTTTCAACCTACATGTATACCCAACATGCACGACATACCTTGCTATGACCAACTCACCACCCATCTTATAATTGTGCTCCTGCACACAAGCCACATCCACCTGATAGCATCCCAAAACCCCCCCTAACCAATCTCTCTTCCGCACATTACACAAACCATTAACATTGACCGTTAGACACCGGAATAAGACAAAGGTGGCTTTTCCTTGATACTCTGCCCCTTTATGACACATTTTTGAATCTCACTTGGAATGCCCCCGGCATTCCTCACAGGCCTTTGTCCTTTAGGCCCACACCACCCTCATGTACCACAGCTGCCCACAGCTTTTTGCCAGGCCTTTGCGCTGGTGTTAGCACATCCTCTGGATCTGACATTACAGCTGCTCGTTTCCTCGACCCTAGGTCCACCTGCATGTCAGCCACATGCCCCTCCTCCGCATGAACATCCACTTCCACAACTCCTGTCTGTATGAACTCTCCGCCCATTGCCCCACCACTCGCCTGAACGCCCTCCACAGCTGCAGTCTCTTGACTCAGACCCAAGGCCCTGTCCACACCCTCCTCCGTCATACTGATGATGTCCTCCACCAAGGATCGTGTAGATTCCCCGCCGTCGCCTTCCACCCCCTCAGCGACGTCGTCACCGCCCACAGTGGATCTCCCACTCATAGGCGAATTGTCAGGAAGGGTGGCACAGGCCGACACTTGCAAGTCGTCCTGCCCTCCCACCCCTCCCCGCTCGGCGCTCCTATTCGCCTCCTCAGGACTACAGTCATCCTGTTGCGTAGTCCACTGCTGCCTGCTATGCTGGTAAGGAGCACCTCTGGCCTCCTGCCTCCTGTCACACAGGGCCGCCATGTGTCCATATCCCCCACATAGGCGATACGTCCGTTGTTGGCCAGCATATGTCACAAAAACTTGCGTGCGAAATTCCTCTAATATTACATAAGACAGGATGGGGTACTTAAGAGACAGCTTCAAAACATAAGACCCATCCGGCAGCCCCTCATATGGGCCCCCGGCCCAACGTCCTTGCGTTGCCGCATCAATGGTCCCGTATTTATCAAACACTGATGTCATGTCCATTGAATCCGCCTCAAAAGGCACATTTCGAACCTTTATCCATGTGTACCTTCTGGAGACATCACGAAGTTGCACAGTAACACCTGGGTTTATGTACATGCTGCGTTCCTGGTACTTTTCCACGATTGTCTCGTAAACACTTGTAGCACCAAACTTCACAAAAATTCTCTTAATTCCATTCATGGCCACCCCAGTCAACATGTCGTTCTCTATACCATAAGTTCTCCTTAATATGTCAGGCAGAAGCACGGCTATATTCTCTGCAGTCACTGCCCCATGGATCAAGTCCACACAAACCGTGTTGACCCTCTTCCTACCACCCAACGCCATTTGCAAATCCAAGCTTTTGCCAAACGCCACCAGGGGAGACAGCACACGTCCGCTCACCAGCAAGGCTGAGCGACGAATGTAAGAGTATTTTGTGGGCAAGTTGCTGAGTGGCGACAGGCGCCACCACCCACCTCACTACACACCTTAACGTTACTTCTCTCAAGATATGCAGTTTTGTGTACTGCCCTAGAACGAGGGGCGTAGTTTGTGATATGGATACTGGAAACATTAATTGAAGTGTATGACACCTGAGCGACTTTGAGATGTTGATATTATAATTTTTGGGGGGACATGAGAGACATTACCACTACTCCTAGTGCGACCATTTGTCGTGATGGGGAGGGGGGTATTGCGACCCCAGAATGGGCCACAATGTATATACATGTTGATATGATGTATTATAAGTATATTTTCATTTCTTATAATTTTATGTTGCTGATATTTTCGATAATAGCTAAATCGTTTATATCTTGCTTTATATTATTATTTGACTTTTGCTATTTTATTAGGTAGGATGTAACATATACACTATTGTGCTCATTGTTCGAGTGTGTTGAATAGCTGCCTTGAGTTGGCAAACTACCTCGCTAACAGCACTTCGCTTGTTATACTGCCGGCTTCTCTGGAGTTGCTGGGCAGTCAGTCGGTGGCGTGATCCCACCTGAGTTGGAGACCGCTTCTCCTTACTCCTCCTCTCTTCCCTGCTGACTCTCATTGGAGAAACACCTTGCTCTTGTCTCTGCTTGTTTCCTCGTCATTTAGACTCTGTTTGGTAGAGTATGTGTTCGGTGGTGAGACGAAACCTACTTCTCTGGACTCTGTGTAACTCTGTTCACAGAGAATAGTCTAGAGTTAGTGATTTCCATGTTTTACTGGGTTGTGTGTCACATTGACACTCTGAGATAACTCAGGTCTCTAGCTATAGCTTCTGACCTAATTCGCTGAGGCATCTGTGCACCGTCGCAGTCGGGGATATTGGTTATGCTGAACTTAGATTCAGTAATTAGGGAGTTTTGTGACTATTATGGCACGTCTTTTGATTATAATATAATAATAATGTGACTATTATGGAGGATCTGCTGATGGTTTCCAGTTAGGGTCGTTATTCTATCTCCTTGTTCCTGACGCTGTGTTGCTGCTGCTGGCTATATTGCTGCTTGTTGAATTAGTCATATTACTGTTAAATCAAGCTGTTCTGATTGTCAGTTTGTTAGAGAAGCTAGCTTATAAGACGTTCAGTCGGACACTGGTCGAGTCGAGTCTTAAGAGACATAACGAGTTACCTGGAGCACACATACACACACATACACATATTTGTATATATCCTAGTATTAATGTAAATTGCTGACATTGTAACAGATGGCACATAAGAGCCATTAAGATATATGTGCCTTCAGCACAATATTATTGTTTATGAAAGAAGTGTAGGAGCTAACCTCCTAATTAACATATTAATTAATATTCTGATTATATTTAAATTGATTTACTTTGATACCCTTGATATTCTAACTTTGTTAATAAATATATTAAATTTTATTCTTTGGTTAGTACCCTATCAGTTGTAATCTTATGACTATTGAATATGTCGGATAACTGGACCAGGATACTGACTTTGTTGCAAAAGCCCAGTAACAGGCTGGATGGTAGAAGGGCATTCCTTTCTAGTGTTCACTAGAGATGTCTATTTCTAATAGATATCGCGTCATTTTGTAACAAAGGAGGAAAAAGCGAGAGAGTAGGAATGGGTGAGAGGGAGCGGGAGAGACAAGATCGTGAGAGAGAGAGAGGGAAGGCTAGGGAGGGAGAGATGGAGAAGGAAAAGGTGGAGGAGGAAAAGGAGGAGGAGGAGGAAGAGGAAGAGGAGGAGGGGGAAAAGAAGGAGGAGGAAGACTATTTGTCAGTAGGCTGTATGTTTGATTTACTATCAGTATATGTGACCTAAGCACCTGCGTGCACACTAACTAGTGTGTCGGTCTACATGTGGTGACTCAACTCTCCTACTAGTTCTTCTTCCCTCCTAAGTGTTGTATGTATGATATTAGGTCTCGAGGGTAGGGTTTGTGACCCCCAGCTACCAGTGATGCAGAGCCAAACACTGATCATTCAATGTGCAACCACAAAAAGATGATTTGAACATCACGCCTGGCAGAGGTGTCGTCCCAGCTGTGTTGCGGCTGCACGATGTTTCTCGCTGACGGCACTCCTGCCACCTGGTTTCCCTTCAGTTTGTTCTTCTCTTTAATTATTCTATTCACATTAACCGTGCTATCGGGTGAACAATTTAAGCCCTTATTGCCCACACTTGTTTCAGGAAAACACCAGAGTCCCAAGAAAACTGGATATTCTCCCTTCGATTTTTTCCTTTTCTTTCCCCTTACCTTATGATTATTTTATTATTCACTAACTGATCTATCGTTATCCCCCTCAGTTTGTGGTTGTTTTATTATTCACTACCTCGTCTATCCTTATCTCTTATCTCACTGGCTTGGATCACACTTATTCTGTTTGAATTTGCGATTACTGGCTTGTGGCACCACCTACACCCAACACTAGGCTGCCAGCCTCTCTCCTGGCACTGATTCCACTTTCAAATTGATTTATATAAATTGTAGTCCTCACCTCCCTTTTCTGACTTAGGGCAACTTGTAATTCACTACTCGGGTTGATTCACTGACACTGACAGCTTTCGCGATCCTTGTAATGTAATTAGTGGGCCAAAAATCACTAAATATTCACGAGCACTTTATAATGCTGTTAGGAGCGTCACGTGTGTGTGTACTCACCTAATTGTGGTTTCAGGGGTCGAGACTCAGCTCCTGGCCCCGCCTCTTCACTGATCGGTACTGGGTCCTCTCTCTCCCTGCTCCATGAGCATTATCATACCTCGTCTTAAAGCTATGCATGGTTCCTGCCTCCACTACATCACTTGCTAGACTATTCCACTTCCTGACTACTCTATAGCTGAAGAAATATTTCCTAACATCTCTTTGACTCATCTGAGTCTTCAACTTCCAGTTGTGACCCTTTGTTTCTGTGTCCCCTCTCTGGAACATCCTGTCTCTATCCACCTTATCTATTCCATGCAGTATTTTGTATGTCGTTATCATGTCTCCCCTAATTCTCCTGTCCCCCAGTGTTGCCAGGCCATTTACCTTAACCTTTCTTCGTAGGACATTCCCCTTAGCTCTGGAACTAACCTTGTTGCAAACCTTTGCACTTTCTCTAATTTCTTGACGTGCTTGACCAGGTGTGGGTTCCAAACTGGTGCTGCATACTCTAGTATAGGTCTGATGTACACGGTGTCCAGTGCCTTGAACGATTCCTTACTAATGTATCGGAACGCTATTCTCAGGTTTGCCAGTCGCCCATATGTTGCAGCAGTTATCTGGTTGATGTGTGCTTCCGGAGATGTGCTCGGTGTTATACTCACCCCAAGATCTTTCTCCTTGAGCGAGGTTTGCAGTCTTTGGCCACCTAGCCTATACTCTGTTTGTGGTCTTCTTTGCCCTTCCCCGATCTTCATGACTTTGCATTTGGCTGGGTTAAATTCGAGAAGCCAGTTGCTGGACCAGGTGTCCAGCCTGTCCAGGTCTCTTTGAAGTCCTGCCTCATCCTCATCTGATTTAATTCTCCTCATTAACTTCACATCATCTGCGAACAGGGGCACTTCTGAGTTTATTCCTTCCGTCATGTCATTCACATATACGAAGAATAGCACAGGTCCTAGGACTGACCCCTGTGGGACCCCGCTCGTCACAGGCGCCCACTGTGATACCTCATCACATACCATGACTCGTTGTCTCCCTGTCAGATATTCTCTGATCCATTGCAGTGCCCTTCCTGTTATACATGCCTGATCCTCTAGCTTCTGCACTAATCTCTTTTGAGGAACTGTGTCGAAGGCCTTCTTGCAGTCCAAGGAAATGCAATAAACCCACCCCTCTCTCTCGTGTCTTACTTCTGTTACTTTGTCATAGAATTCCAGAAGGTTTGTGACACAGGATTTGCCTTCCATGAATCCGTTCCTGTTGTCGGATTCATGGTGTGTGTGTGTGTGTGTGTGACTACTAATTGCTACTAATTGGTTGCAGGTCGAGACCGCTCCTGGCCCCTCTTGCTGTCCACTGGGTCTCTGCTCTCTGCTCCGAGCTTTATCACCTGTCTTAACTATGTATGGTTCCTGCCCACTATATTTCTAGTCATTCCACTTCCTGACTACTTGGCTGAAAATGTTCCTGACATCTGTATAGTCTATCATTTGCCTGTGTTCTCTGAAACAACTGTCACTATCTACCTGTCAATTCCGAGTTGTGTCGTTATCATGTCTCTGCCCTTTTTCCCAGTGTTGTGAGATTTGCTCAACCTGTTTTCTTCAGTGTGTGGTGTGTGGAATAACCTTGTGAAACTTTGTTTTGTTTGTGTTGAGGTGTGGTTGTGTGTGTGTGTTGTATGGGTGTGATGGTTACAGGCTTGAATCACACTTTTGGAAGGAGTCATGTGGGTTATACATAGCCCACACCGGAGTCTTAATAATCTTCCTCCCTCACTACCATCAAGTTTATGTCACCACCACCGGATCTCTGTCACCACCACCGGATCTCTGTCACCACCACCGGAATTCTGTCACCACCACCGGATCTATGTCACCACCACCACCGGATCTCTGTCACCACCACTACATATATGTCACCACCTCCAGATCTATGTCACCACCACCAGATCTATGTCACCACCTCCAGATCTATGTCACCACCACCACCAGATCTATGTCACCACCACAGATATATGTCACCACCTCCAGATTTATGTCTCCACCACCGGATCTATGTCACCACCACCAGATCTATGTCACCACCACCGGATCTATGTCACCACCACCAGATATATGTCACCACCACCGGATCTATGTCACCATTACCAGATCTATGTCACTACCACCAGATATATGTCACCACCACCAGATATATGTCACTACCACCACCAGATCTATGCCACCATTGACAGATCTATGTCACCACCACCATATCTATGTCACCACCACCATATCTATGTCACCACCACCATATATATGTCACAACCACCAGATCTATGACACCACCACCGGATCCATGTCATCCACCCCGATCTGTCACCACCACCGGATCTATGTCACCACCACCAGATCTATGTCACCACCACCAGATCTATGTCACCACTCAGATTATGTCTCCACCACCGATCTATGTCACCACCACCAATCTATGTCACCACCACCATATATATGTCACAACCACCAGATCTATGTCACCACCACTGGATCCATGTCACCACCACCGGATATGTCACCACCACCGGATCTATGTCACCACCACCAGATCTATGTCACCACCACCAGATCTATGTCACCACCACCAGATATATGTCACCACCACCATATATATGTCACAACCACCAGATCTATGTCACCACCACCGGATCTATGTCACCACCATCCCGGATCTATGTCACACCACCGGATCTATGTCACCACCACCAGATCTATGTCACCACCACCAGATCTATGTCACCACCACCAGATCTATGTCACCACCACCATATATATGTCACAACCACCAGATCTATGTCACCACCACCGGATCTATGTCACCACCACTACGTGTGTGTGTCACCACCACTAGGTGTGTGTGTCACCACCACTAGGTGTGTGTCACCACCACTAGGTGTGTGTGTCACCACCACTAGGTGTGTGTGTCACCACCACTAGGTGTGTGTGTCACCACCACTAGGTGTGTGTGTCACCACCACTAGGTGTGTGTGTCACCACCACTAGGTGTGTGTGTCACCACCACTAGGTGTGTTTTCACCACCACTGGTTGTGTCACCACCACTAGGTGTGTGTGTCACCACCACTAGGTGTGTGTGTCACCACCACTAGGTGTGTGTGTCACCACCACTAGGTGTGTGTGTCACCACCACTAGGTGTGTGTGTCACCACCACTAGGTGTGTGTGTCACCACCACTAGGTGTGTGTGTTTGTCTGTGCGTACGTGAGCTTGTGTGTGTGTACTCACCTATATGTGGTTGCAGGGATCGATTCACATCTCCTGGCCCCGTCTCTTCACAGGTCGATACTGATTCACTCTCTCCCTGCTCCCTGAGCTTTATCATACCTTTTCTTTAAGCTAGGTATGAAACTTGCTTCCACTACTTCACTCTCCAGATTATTCCATTTCCTGACAACTCTAAGGCTAAATAAATACTTCCTAACATCTCTATGACTCATCTGGGTTTCAGCTTACAATTGTAGCCCCATGTTACTTTATCCCATCTCTGAAACATTCGTGCCCTGTCCACCTTGCCAATTCCTCTCAGTATTTTGTACGTTGTTATCATGTCCCCCTGTCCCTCCTATCCTCTAGTGTCATCAGGTTGGGTTCCCTTAACCTCTCCTCATAAGACATACGTCTCAGTTCCGGGACTAATTGTGTTTCAAATTTTTGCACTTTCTCAAATTTCGTGACGTGTTTGACTAGGTGAGGGTTCCATACTGGTGCTGCATACTCCAGTATAGGCCTGACGTACACGGTGTACAGAGTCCTGAACGACTCCTTACTGAGATGTCGGAAAGGTATTCTTAGGTTTGCTAGGCGCTCATATGCTACAGCAGTTATTTGGTAGATGTGCGCCTCAGGAGATATGTTCGGTATTATATTCTGCCCAAGATACTTTTCTCTGAGTGAGGTTCGTGAGTCTTTGGCCCCATAGGCTGTATTCTGTCTGAGGTCTTCTTTGCCCTTCCCAGATTTTCAAGAGTTTGCACTTGGCGGGGTTGAACTCCAGGAGCCACTTGCTAGAGCAAGACTGTAGCCTGTCCAGATCCCTTTGTAGTCCTGCCTGGTCCTCCTCCGATTGAATTCTCCTCATTAACTTCACATAACCTGGAAGCAGAGACACTTTTGAGTCTATTCCTTACATCATGTCATTCACATATTCCAGAAACAGCACCGGTCCAGGAACTAACCCCTGTGGAGCCCCACTCGTCACAGGCACCCACTCCGACACCTCGTCACGTACCATGACTCGCTGTTGCCTTCCCGTCAGGTATTCTCTGATCCATTGCAGTGCCTTTCCTGTTATTCCTGTCCTGGTCCTCCAGTGTTTGCACTAATCTCTTTTGTGGAACTGTATCAAAAGTCTTTTTACAGTCCAAGAAAATGCAATCTACCCACCCCTCTGTCTCTCTTGTCTTACTGCTGTCACCTTGTCATAGAACTCCAAGAGGTTTGTAACACTGATTTCCCGTCCCTGAATCCGTGTTGTCGGGTAAGCCATTCCTTTCTTGTCCCACTTCCGATAATCTCTCCATGCTTGCATACTGTGCATGACAGTGATACTGGTTTGTAATTTAATGCTGCATGTCTCCTTTTTTAAAAAATTGGGACTACATTTACTGTTTTCCATATATCAGTAGACGCCCTGTTTCGATAGATGTGTTGAATATTTTTGTTAGTGGTACACAGAACAACTCTTCTCCCTCTCTCAGGAAACCACGGAGAGATGTTATCTGCCCCATCGACTTTGAGGTATCTAGTTCACTTAGGAGCCTCTTCTCCTCCTCCTCTCGGTTATGTGTATTGTGTCCAGCACTTGATGGATTACCCCACCATTCCGTGTTTCTGGAGTCTTTTCTGTCTCCATTGTGAATTCTTCTTTAAATTTCAAATTGAGCTCCTTGGTTGAATACTTGGTTCTTTACTGCCGTTTTCCTCCTGCTGTGGCTGTACAACAGCTTTGGGTCGGACTTGGCTTTCGCTGCTATGTCATTTTCGTATTATTGCTGGGCCTCCCTCCTTACCTGTGCATAATCATTTCTGGCTCTTCGACTACTCTCCCTATTCTCCTGGGTCCTATGCCTCCTATACTTCTTCCAGTCACTTTTGCACTTGGTTTTGGCCTCTCTACACCTCCAGGTGAACCAAGGGCTGGTCCTGGCCTTCCCCTCGTTATTGTTTTGTATTTTTGCCCCTGTCCGTAAACCCAAAGCCTCATGCCTTGCTTCTTGTATCAAAATTTTGTCCTTGTTCCATGATCCTTTTATTGATTTCTGCCATTTACTTCCCCGGGGGAACTTCATACCTGAACGTTTCCTGATGCTACTGTGTCCCTCTCTGCTAGCTCATGATCCATGTGATAGCTAGTTTTGAGGGACTTCGTATGTGATGGGTGTTAATAAGTACGCACTTTTTTGTACTTACCTATTTGTGGTTGCAAGGGTCGATTCATAGTTCCTGACCCCGCCTCTTCATTAATCGCTACTGTGTCCTCTCTCTCCCTGCCCCATGACCTTTATCATACCTCGTCTTAAAACTATGTATGATTCCTGCCTCCACTAAGTCTTTTGCCAGACTTAAGAAATACTTCGTAACATCTCTTTCACTCATCTGAGTCTTGTCGCTGAGCCTCCCTTCTTGTCTGTGCATACTCGTTTCTGGCTCTTCGGCTAATTCCTTTATTTTCGTGGGTCCTTTTCCTTCTGTAATTTTTCCATTCTCTCGCGCACTTAGTTTTTGCCTACCTTCACCTTTGGGTAAACCAAGGGCTCATTATTGTCTTCCCATTATTTCTGTTTATCCCATTATCTGCCTCCTTGCATTTTGTTGTATCCTAGTCCATCCTTTTGTTTACTGATTTTCCCACCAATTCTCTTTCCCACTGAATCTCTTGCAAAAAGTTCCTTGTACCTGAGTAGTCAACCCTTTTGTAGTTTGGCTTTTCCCATCAAACTCCTGTTACCCTCTCCACTTGTAACTCTATGTATTCAAAGCTCAGAACCACGTGATCACTAGCTCCGAAATGTCTTTCATATGTGATGTGCTCGATGTCCGAGCTACTCGAAGTGAATACGATGTCCACTCTTGCTGGTTCATCCTCACCTCTCTCTCTCTTGTAGTGTCCCTAACATGTTGATGCATGAGGTTTTCCAGTACCACATCCATCATCTTGGCTCTCCATGTTTCGAGACCCCCATGTGGCTCCATGTGGCTCCAGTTTTTCCAAGTCAGTCTCCTTGTGACTGAAATCACCCATAACTAGTAGCTTTGCTCTACCCGAGTGAGCTATTCCGGCCACCTCAGCTAGTGTGTCCACCATTTCTCTGCTGCTCTTCTCTTGGCCTCCTGCAGTTCTATGACGGGTTACACATCACTGCAATGACTACCTTATGTCCCCCACACTGAATTGTACCTAATATGTAGTCCCTTTTGCCCATTTCGTCCATTACTTCTATTTCCTCAAATCCCCATCGGATTTTAATGAGCAGTGTAACTCCTGCCCCCTCTGCTCCCTCTATCTTTCCTCAGGACCTGATATCCGGGTGGGAAAATTGTATCTGTTATCCTGGGGAGTTTCTTTTTTGTGAGTGCTATAATGTCTGAGAACTCATTGATTCTTTCATGCCACTCCTCACATTTATTTGTTATTCCATCCTCATTCGTATACCAAACCTTCAAGTTCTTTTCTAAAACTGTTGTCTGGGAAGAACGTTGGGGTTGGGAGTGGGAAACCTGGCAGGGAACTATGGGGGGTTGCTGTGGCGGTGGAGTTTGTGGTGAGGGGTTGGGGGCAGTGGGTACGGTGTGTGGGTTTTGGGTTAGATTGCTTGGTTGCACTGGGGTGAGGTCCTTCTATAGGTGGGTCTGAGGAGGTTGTATATTAGGGAGCATTGAAAAAATACAAATTTTAGAGATGCAAGCTGCACTTTTCAGGCATTATTTGTATGGTCACAACAAACTTCTGTGCAAAATTTCAGACAATTTCATGCCCATTTACCCTGCAGTATCGCGATAGACTTTACGTCAAATTATACATCATTGAAAGCAATTAGTTATAAATTGGTTGTCAGGATAATAATCAAGTGTACATGGTTTATATAATTTTTGGTTGTGAAGATTGTATAATCAAATGTACATAGGTTATATCAATCATGAACTATTTAATTTTAAACTATTATAAGTAATAAGTGAAGTTTTTCTTGGTGCGGAACTTGGGCATCACTTTCCTGGAAAATATTCTTTGCCTGATGTATCCATCTCTTGCCTTCTGTCCAGTCACTTCAGTGCAAACTTCAGTCATCAATTTTGTCCCTCTCTCAACAGCTTGAGTGTTGTTTGGCCACTTGGGCTCCTCCAGTGGAGTCTCAATAATTTTCAGAACCTGTTGATTAACAAGTCGTTGTCAACAGCATCAGCAGAATTTTCTCCATCCTCCTCAGAGCTCTCAGTACTTTCTTCTGTCTGCTATTTCCCTTCTCTAATTTTTCTTATCATTGAGACAGCTTTGTCTCTCACAGTCATGTCTTCATCAGGGCACTTACCAAGAAGCAGCTGATCTGTGTGAGCAAAGTAGGAATTTCTTAGGACAGTCTTCTTTACGATCTTCTTTTCTTCACTGTTCAGATGTCTTATAAACTGCAGTGACTGGAAGACGTTCTTTGGACCGTGTCTGACATAAGGTGCACCTTGATGTGGAACCACATTGCAGCACTGAACTTTAAAATCATAATGACTACTTTTTTCAGCTCCTGACTGGGTCTTTATGTTGTCACATACAGCCTAAGGATCCTACTACATAAAGTATTCCACCTTGACACACACGGTGGACCTGGTTCAAGAGCAACCAGGTCATCATCAACCACACCTGTGATCACTCCTTTTCAAATCCTATACAAGTATTTTTGGTCCCAGGACAGATCCTCTGTCATCTTATTATTCAGAGGAGGGAAATCAGTGAAATTGACTGGCTGGAAAGCGACAACTGGCAGCTCAGACAGAGGATTCTTGATATACGTGCAAATGGGACCTCTCCAGTGCTCAGGACCACTTGGCTTACCGTCATAGTGGTAGAAAACAGCCCGGAATGGCAGCTCATTTCCATGAAGCGAACAGGTGAAATAATGGACCAAATGACCAAGCAGCATTTCAAGATGATGAATGACTACACTGTCAGTTCTGACATTTACGTTGGTTCCGTCACTACCAACACACAGTTTCTGTTCCACCAGGCCATGGAAATCTTCTTTCCATGGCCTGACTTGGGAGTCACATGAGTGAGATATTCAGTGCCGGGCTCCACCATGATGACGTAATGATCTTTGGACTCCGTTTCTTGGTCTTCTTATTCTTTGTCATTGCACAGTGGAGGTCTTACCATCCAAATACAGTGATGGGATATTTTCCAAGCTCATTTTCTTATTTCTCCATTCAGAATTTGTCTGGCATCTCGTAACTTCTGTGGTGATAATGCCAGAGTCCATTAAGATGGCGGTAGCAATGGCAGCTCCAGCATAATCACTGAGAAAGTTAATGTTTATACATACAGCAGAGTACATAGATACAGTACATAAAACACTGCGCTGCACTCCTCAGTAATACAGACATATTCAAACATTTCAGTCGCAAATGCTGTAGGCTAAGCGTCAATCAATGAACTTCATATTTGGCACTGAATCTAAGATGTATATAAGGACCAATGCTCCCTATTGTATATGCTCTTCCTCCTAAGTCTGGGTTTTCCTGCTTATCTCCATCTTTGCCTCTATTTCCTCCTTGCATCTTTGTACCCTCTCTTTGAGGTTCTGCCTTTCTTCTTGTGTTTTGTCACGGTCGAGGTACACCCTCCAGTATTTAGGTATGTCCCTTAGTCGTGCTTTCTTCTGCAGGATACTGTTTCCAGCCGAATGTGCATTCAAAACCACTTTGACTGGCTGTTTTTTCTCTAACAAACCCAGCTATTCTCAGAAAATTTGTTGTATGACCCCTGTGGTTTAGCGCTTCTTTTTGATTATAATAATAATCTCAGAAAATTTGTCAACTTCATTTCGTCCTCTCCTATTGCTTTCATGTTACTTTGCTTCATAAGTTTCCCCTTCAACTTCCTGGAGCCCACTGCATTTCCCTTTCATCCCTTGAGTCGATTTAGGTGCCTCCATTGCAGCGATCCTTCCTTCATTCTCTTCTCTATCTGATTTCCCTGTGCTCAGGGGTCTGTCGTTTGCCCTTCTCAGCTTTTCCTAATCACTCCTGTGGTATGTTAAGGCCTTCAATCCCCTCGTTTGCTCCTGGTGTGCTCCTCGTGCTTTCCCAGAGTCCATGGTGGTCTGATAGGGCCTTCACGTACAGTATAACTCCTGTGTTCCCTACACTCTCCTCGTCTGTGACTGATGTAGCAGTTCCTCATGTCATGCTTGTACTGCTCTTTGCTTCTTTAGACAGTTTCAGATTTTTTAGCTCCTCTTCTAAGCTCTGTATTTTAGCACCTGCTAATGTGGCTTGTAGCTCCCATTTCCTGCTCTCTGCAGTTATCCTAACCTCCATTTTCTTGCTAAGTTCTTGTAGCTTCTCTCCCCACTCTTCTTCCATTTTCATGAGCACTGCCACCCAATCTTCCGTCCCAGGCTCATCCACCAGTCCCCTGGTTCTCCGTCCTGCGCTTTGGCAACCCATTTGTGAATGTGTGTGTGTACATGTGTGTGTGTGTGTGTGTGTGTGTTTGTGTGTGTGTGAGGTAATTAGATTTGATCTGAGTGAGACAAGAGTGGCACGATCTTCTTGACTCAAGAGTATGGGCTCGGGAGCAGGGACTCGGGAGTAGGGACTCGGGAGTAGGGACTCGGGAGTAGGGACTCGGGAGCAGGGCCAGATCTGTGATGATCTTCCTCTCAGAGGTAAGTTAAGTCATTGTGTAATGAATAACGTTGAACTCACTATTTATGTGTTACACATGTAACAAACATGCAAAGGTATATGTTACACATGTAACAAACATGCAAAGGTATATGTTACACATGTAACAAACATGCAAAGGTATATGTTACACATGTAACAAACATGCAAAGGTATATGTTACACATGTAACAAACATGCAAAGGTATATGTTACACATGTAACAAACATGCAAAGGTATATGTTACACATGTAACAAACATGCAAGGTATATGTTACACATGTAACAAACATGAAAAGGTATATGTTACACATGTAACAAACATGCAAGGTATATGTTACACATGTACCATACATGCAAAGGTATATGTTACACATGTAACAAACATGCAAAGGTATATGTTACACATGTAACAAACATGCAAAGGTATATGTTACACATGTAGCACACGCAAAAGACAATAGGTATGTGCTATACTGCTAACAGATACTTGGTAGGTGCAACACATGTACCAGACACTAGGTGTATGTTAAACGCGTAGCACACACAAGGTATGTTCTACAAATGTAACAGACACTAGGTATGTTCTACAACTGTAACAGACACTAGATATGTTCTACAACTGTAACAGACACTAGGTATGTTCTACAAATTAACAGACACTAGGTATGGCTACAACTGTAACAGACACTAGGTATGTGCTACAACTGTAACAGACACTAGGTATGTGCTACAACCGTAACAGACACAAGGTATGTTCTACAAATGTAACAGACACTAGGTATGTTCTACAAATGTAACAGACACTAGGTATGTTCTACAACTGTAACAGACACTAGATATGTTCTACAACTGTAACAGACACTAGGTATGTTCTACAAATGTAACAGACACTAGATATGTTCTACAAATGTAACAGACACTAGGTATGTTCTACAAATGTAACAGACACTAGGTATGCGCTACAACTGTAACAGACACTAGGTATGTGCTACAACTGTAACAGACACTAGGTATGTGCTACAACCGTAACAGACACTAGGTATGTGCTACAACTGTAACATACACTAGGTATGTGCTACAACTGTAACAGACACTAGGTATGTGCTACAACCGTAACAGACACTAGGTATGTGCTACAACCGTAACAGACACTAGGTATGTGCTACAACCGTAACAGACACTAGGTATGTGCTACAACCGTAACAGACACTAGGTATGTGCTACAACCGTAACAGACACTAGGTATGTGCTACACATGTAGCAGACACTAGGTATGTGCTACACCTTCTGTGGAAATTTTACTATTCCCATGTTATCATTATTTGATTTAAGTCGTTTTGTAATTACATTCTTACATAATATTAACTAATTATCATCATATCTTTATTGTAAAGTGATAATCACGGGGGTGTGATTGCATCCATCCAGAAGAGGAAGAAAAGAAACAACGTATCAGCTGCCACCCTGAAGGTGTGTTGCCATAATTAACATATATTCCCATCTTTCGATATTATCATTATTTTGATATTATCATTATTTGATTTAAGTCGTTTTGCAATTACATTCTTACTTATTATTAACTAATTATCATTATCAATTTAGTTGAATTAATTGTTAATTACATATTATTTGTATGGGATATGATACAATGCCCTTAGATAAAATTTCTGTAAAAGTAGCTTGTTACCATTTAATTATTATAATTTGTAGTGCAACTCAGGTACTCCAGAGCGAGGCAGTGTGAGTGTGGGTCCTGGAGGGCAACTCAGGTACTCCAGAGCGAGGCAGTGTGAGTGTGGGTCCTGGAGGGCAACTCAGGTACTCCAGAGCGAGGCAGTGTGAGTGTGGGTCCTGGAGGGCAACTCAGGTACTCCAGAGCGAGGCAGTGTGAGTGTGGGTCCTGGAGGGCAACTCAGGTACTCCAGAGCGAGGCAGTGTGAGTGTGGGTCCTGGAGGGCAACTCAGGTACTCCAGAGCGATGCAGTGTGAGTGTGGGTCCTGGAGGGCAACTCAGGTACTCCAGAGCGAGGCAGTGTGAGTGTGGGTCCTGGAGGGCAACTCAGGTACTCCAGAGCGAGGCAGTGTGAGTGTGGGTCCTGGAGGGCAACTCAGGTACTCCAGAGCGAGGCAGTGTGAGTGTGGGTCCTGGAGGGCAACTCAGGTACTCCAGAACGAGGCAGTGTGAGTGTGGGTCCTGGAGGGCAACTCAGGTACTCCAGAGCGAGGCAGTGTGAGTGTGGGTCCTGGAGGGCAACTCAGGTACTCCAGAGCGAGGCAGTGTGAGTGTGGGTCCTGGAGGGCAACTCAGGTACTCCAGAGCGAGGCAGTGTGAGTGTGGGTCCTGAAGGGCAACTCAGGTACTCCAGAGCGAGGCAGTGTGAGTGTGGGTCCTGGAGGGCAACTCAGCTACTCCAGAGCGAGGCAGTGTGAGTGTGGGTCCTGGAGGGCAACTCAGGTACTCCAGAGCGAGGCAGTGTGAGTGTGGGTCCTGGAGGGCAACTCAGGTACTCCAGAGCGAGGCAGTGTGAGTGTGGGTCCTGGAGGGCAACTCAGGTACTCCAGAGCGAGGTAGTGTGAGTGTGGGTCCTGGAGGGCAACTCAGGTACTCCAGATCGAGGCAGTGTGAGTGTGGGTCCTGGAGGGCAACTCAGGTACTCCAGAGCGAGGCAGTGTGAGTGTGGGTCCTGGAGGGCAACTCAGGTACTCCAGAGCGAGGCAGTGTGAGTGTGGGTCCTGGAGGGCAACTCAGGTACTCCAGAGCGAGGCAGTGTGAGTGTGGGTCCAGGAGGGCAACTCAGGTACTCCAGAGCGAGGCAGTGTGAGTGTGGGTCCAGGAGGGCAACTCAGGTACTCCAGAGCGAGGCAGTGTGAGTGTGGGTCCAGGAGGGCAGTGTCTTACCTCAAGTTCAATGAGTGCTGAACAAATTGTGTTGATTTAAAGACGTATTAAAGCTAGTAAGGGACAAAGTGTTATCTTTTAATACTTTCAATCAGGGCTGTCACCATACTTGGCATTACTCTTAAGATTTGCGTAGAATAATTTGCAAGAATCTGTTACTAATGTCGGGGGCTGAGTTTTGCGAAGTGTGACCGTTTCTCTCATTGTATCGAATAGAGAGACGTTACTAGGGCTTCAAACTGAAGCACTCTGGTGTTATATGTCTAGATAACAACCACAGGATCTCCACATTCATTAAATTCATCCAATTCTTCATTTATATAATGATAATTACAGAAAGATTGAATGAGGAAGACATCAACATAAACTGCTAGTTGTCTCAGTCACACAAATGTTTCGTCTGGGAAAAACAGATGTTCTTATCTTGCCGTTGATCGATGAATAAGACATGAGCATTACTTGGGTAACTTCAGTAGTGACATGTGTCGGCTGTACAACAAGCTTCTGCTGATCGTTTTGATGAGACCTGTTTTTAAAATGTTAATTATGATCTAAGGTTAACGCCATTATAGTCACGTAGTGTTCAGATTGTAATGACTTTTTTTCACCCTAATGGATAATGGGACAGTAATCCAAGGATTATAACCGAGAGTTAAGATATGAAAATGTCGTATGTATGAGGCTCGGGTCACATGTATAGTGTGTACTTTATGGCTTCATTACAGTGTAGTTAGACAGCTAATTCACCGTGTTAAATTAGACGTTATCGCAGGGATGAAAAGAGTTATGATGTCCTCAGCAAATGAGATCCATCGTATTTTAGTCAAGATGTTAGCAAAGCGAAGCTAAGTGCGTCGTATTTAATTATTCGTCATTGCAATCTATGCTAATTTAATGTCTCCCTCGTATATCCGTAGTGTAATCTTCTGTATTGGTTAAAGTGTTATAAAGTGACCTTAAGTATTTTTGAAGATTACTAAATTTGCCTTGGCTGACTATTTCTTTAATAATAAGAACCAAATGAGTATATCTTTCTAAATGTGACATGCAAAGATTACGTTACATTTTATTCGGTGTATGTCACACTCCCATATAGGCTGCCTCCCAACCAGCGAACCGGGTGCTAAGGGCTTAATGATCAAAAGGGGCCCCATAATTATATCAGTACCTTTGTTCATCGGCCAATCACGGACAAGCCCATCAGAGCTGCGAAACAATGTGGTTCACTGGTGACACGAGTTTTGACAGACTTGTCTAGGCTGCTGGTCTCTCACGATGCTTTGTCTGGCTCATGCTCTCGCCTCTTTTCATCACCATGTTGTACACTTGCTCTTAAATTATTGTACATATTGTAAATACCAGTTTGCTTCTTTAGTGAAGGAAATATAAGTCATATCACTTCTGTTGTATTTTGCTTGCTCCACTATTTATCCCATTACAACAAAGTGTGCAGGTCATTATACACTGTATTCGTAATATGGGGGCTCTGTCCGGAAGCTGGTCTTGCTATCTTTCATATCGTTTCTCATATCGCTTTCGATATTGCATATCAGCCTTGCTAATGTGTGTATCCTGCAAGTCGTACTGTGCTGTTGCCTCGTGTTAACTGTCTTACAAACAGCGTTTTGTTATATGGGTTACGCCACCCACACGTGTTAGGCGACTGATGTCTGAGTATACCCTACAACATTTGCCCAGACTATATCTACAGCGCTCCTGGAATTCCTCGTCCCATTGGCATAGAATATCAACAAACTCTTACTGCTGCACAGCTTCATGAAAATATTCATTACAAATTAAAGGTTGAAAAGAGTAACATGGCATACGAAACAGAGGTTTCTGTTCGCTACAGGGGCAATTAATCGTCGATATCTGCTCCGGTTCCTTTGTAATATGGGAGGACTAACACTGCAGCAACTAAACCAGCAATTTCGGGAAAAAGAGATGGATCGGGTATATCTCAGGTTGAATCAGCTTCATTGGCGCTCGAGTTAGCCAAACTCAACCTTGAGACGACCATGAAGGAAGGAATTTGACAGAGAGAGAGAGGAGGCAGTTTCAACATAAAATAGTTGATACATTTAGTGTGCAAAAAGTTGTGCTGCTAGTACCTCGTATTTTTTTATTCTGAGCCTGAACATTTTTTCGAGGCTTTAGAAAATCATTCTCGTGAGCAAACTAAGAATTTCACAATACATGGAGTATACCTGAGAGGTTTCGGGGGTCAACGCCCCCTCTGCCCGGTCTGACACCAGACCTCGTGGTGGATCAGGGTCTGATCAACCAGACTGTTACTGCTGGCCGCACATAAATAGCCGTAAGAACCACAGCCCGGCTGATCAGGTACTGACTTTAGGTGCCTGTCCAGCGCCTTCTTGAAGACAGGCAGGGGTCTATTGGTAATCCCTCTTTTGTATGCTAGGAAGCAGTTGAACAGTCTTGGGCACCTGACACTTATTGTGCTGTCTCTTAGTGTACACGTGGCGCCCCTGCTTTCATTGGGGAAATGTTGCATCTCCTGCTGAGTCTTTTATTTTCATAGGGAGTGATTTTCGTGTGTAAGTTTGGTACTAATCCCTCTAGGATTTTCCAAGTGTATTTTTTCATGTATCTTTCTCGCATGGGTTCCAGGGAATACAAATCAAGGGACTTCAACAGTTCTCAGTAATTTCAGTGCTTTTTCGTACTTATGTGTGCCGTGAAAGTTCTCTACACTCTCCAGGTCAACAATTTTGCCTGCCTTGAAGGGGGCAGTTAGTGTACAGCAGCATTCCAGACTAGAGAGAACAAGCGATTTGAAGAGAATTATCATGTTCTGGGCTTCCCTAGTTTGAAGGTTCTCTTTATCATTCCTATCATTTTTCTAGCAGATGAGGTAGATACATTGTTGTGGTCTATAAAGGTGAGATCCTCTGACATTATCACTCCCATGTCCTTCACATTAGTTTTTTGCTCTATTGTGTGGTTAGATTTTGTTGTATGCCCTGATACAGTTTTACTTTCCTCAAGTTTTCCATATCTGAGTAGTTGAAATTTATCTTCATTGATCTTCATATTGTTTTCAGTGGCCCATTTGAAGACTTGGTTGATGTCAATTTGGAGTCTTGCGTATCTTCGATGGAGGACACTGTCATGGCAATTCGGGTGTCATCCGCAAAAGAAGACACGGAGCTATGGATTACATCTCTGTCTATGTCAGATATGAGGATGAGAAACAGGATGGGAGCATGTTCCGTGCCTTGTGGAACAGAGTTTTAAACAGTAGCCGCCTCAGACTTTACTCTGTTTACTATTACTCTGTACTCTATTTGTTAGGAAATTATAGATCTATCTTCCAGCTTTTCCCTTTATTCCTTTATCAGGCATTTGTGGGCTATTACACCATGATCGCACTTGACGAAGGCTTTCACAAAGTCTGTGTATACTTGATCTGCATTTTGCTTTTGCTCTAAAGCATCCAGAAACTTGTCATAGTGATCCAATAGCTGGGACAGGCAGGAGCGATCTGCTCTAAACCCGTGATACAGTGGGTTGTGTAACTGATGGGTATGTAGGTAGTTGGCGATCTTACTTCTTAGAACCCTTTCAATGATTTTTATGATATGGGATGTTAGCACTGTAAGTCTGTAGGTCCTTGCAATTGCTTTACTACCACCTTTGTGGAGTGGGGCTATGTCTGTTGTTTTTTGTGACTGTGGGATGATCCCTGTGTCTATGCTCCCTCTCCATAGAATGCTGAAGGCACATGACAGGAGCTTCTTGCAGTTCTTGATGAACATGGAGTTCCAGGAGTCCGGGCCTGGGGCAGAGTGTATGGGTATGTCATTAATTTCCTTTTCGAAGTCTTGTGATATTAGGATAATATCAGAGATTTTTGAAATGACCAGATTTTGAATTTGGGTCATAAAAAAATCATTCAGATTGTCGACCCATATTCTAATTAACGGCTTGCTGAACACTGAGTAGTATTGGGACTTCAATATCTCACTCATGTCTTTGTTGTCATCTGTGTAGGTCCCATCTTGTCTAAGCAGGGGTCCAATACTGGATGTTGTTTACCCCTTAGATTTAGCATAAGAGAAGAAATACTTTGGGATTCTTTCAATTTCCTTTATGAATTTTAGGTTCTTCCTCGATGATGGGTTTCTACAGATGTAGTGGAACTTTGCAGATGTAGTGGCCCCACTAATCTCACCAATAATAAAAATAAATTTGTTGGGCCCCAGATTGACAAGAGGCATTTAATCGTGCTAAACGTCTTTTGTGTACTCACCCATTCTCCTGTCTCCCGATTTTTCAAATCCTTTTGTGTTACAGGTTGATGCCTGCAAGTCGGGAGTTCGGGCAGTATTACTACAAGTGTCCGAGAGGGTTGTTTGCAGCCTGTTGCTTATTACTCAGCCAAGTACCAGACCCATCAAAGGGCCTATTCCACCGAGAAGGGGCCCTGGCCCCGTTCTTGAGCATTCATTTCATGTGGTCATCGTCTACAGTGATCACAACCCTCTTAGATATCTCAGTGCCATGAAGAATCATAATACCCGATTAATGAGATGGAGTTTCAGCTGCACCCTTATAATCTCTCCATCCGCCACATAGCCAGAAAAGACAATATTCTCGTATATAGGTATGTAGAACATACGCTATCCCAAATGTCTGCTGTCTCGCTCTAGGGTCGTGTGTCTGACTGGAAAGTCTCTTGGGAAATCCATCACTTCAGTTTCCTCAGTAAAATATCTGTGAATCCCCTTTGACCCATGCAAGTCAGGAGAACTGATAGGGCACAGTGTAGTAAAGAAAGCGAATGCCAGACTGAAGTTCCTCTACAGACAAGCACAGTGTCTACCTACTGAGGCTCGCAGGACAATATTTCTAGGACTTATACAATGTCATATGTAGGCCAGGATGAATTACAACAATTGGATATGCTGAATGTTGAAGACAGAGTAAAACAACTGATGTTAAATCAAGTTTATATAATTGCTCACAAACAGTGTCCAGAATATCATACTGCCAATTTTGTCAAAGCTGGGAACCAAAGCAATCATAGTACTAGGAGGAGAGAGCTCAACTTTGTAGTACCCACAGTCAGTGGCCAGGCTTCAAATATCTTTTATTGTACAGCAATACAGGAATGGAACAGACTGCCTGCACATGTCAAAGCCAGTCATAGCATGAACCAGTTCAAGAAGAGAGCCAAAAGGCACCTAATGAATGTAGCGACAGAAAGGGAGGAGAATGATTTTTTAATTTTTAGCACACACATGTAAATATAAATAACTCATTTTATCTTATTCCTAGTATATCTCCTTTATAGTATAATAATAAGATATTATCTCTTATATAGTATAATAATAAGATATTATCTCCTTTATAGTATAATAATAAGATATTATCTCCTTTATAGTATAATAATAAGATATTAAAAGGACCTCAATGGAAATAAGTCATTTTGTCTGATATTTTTGGGTTATCCTAGGTTCTCTACACATATGCTGCTATGTATGATGATCTGTGTTAACTGTATTTGTGTATACCTGAATAAACTTACTTACTTGGAGTTAAACACTTCTAATGAGCTGGATGGTTGAGAGGAAAGGAGATGTCATTAACATTCATTGCCATGGGGGCAAACTACCCATGGAAGGGATGCCTAGTCCTGGCTATTAAGCCCTTTAAGGGTGGGGTGTGGCGTGCTACGAGTATGTTACATTTTATTCGGCGTAAGTCACACTCGCAAATAGGCTGCCTCCCGACCAGCAAACCAGGTGTTAATGATATAATGATCAAAAGGGATTCTGTCGGTATATCAGTACCGGCTCATCGGTCAATCACAGACAAGCTCACCAGAGTTGTGAAGCAATGTGGTTCACTTGTGACACGAGTTTTGACTTGTCTAGGCTATTGGTCCCTCACAGTGCTTTCTCTGGCTCCTGCTTTTGCCTCTTCTGATCACCGTATTGTACCATTGCTCTTACATTATTGTACATATTGTAAATAGTGTATTTATTATAAACACCAGCTTGCTTCTTTCGTAAAGGAAATACAATTCCTATAACTTCTGCTGTATTTTGTTTGTTCCACTATTTATCCCATTATGACAAGGTGTGCAAGCCATTATACACCTGTGTTCGTAATACTAAAAAACCAATTATTTAACTTTCACATTAAATGACAAACTATCAACATCTAGAGTACATTAATTACAACAAAGTGAAATTATAAAAACAATGTTCCTTCTCCCTCTCTCTGTTTCTTCCTGTCCCCCCTCTTCTATATACACTGGCTCCTCACCTTCGTGTGTTAGTGTTGCTTGTAAATTGTCCAAGACGGACCCAAACGTCATCATGAGCTTCTCTCTCTCCTATGTCCGGGTTGTTTGTGTAAATATAATAATAAAGAAAACAGTCATATTATTGAAATATTAAAGTACCACTTATACGTATTACAGGAACATTAAATATCTTAACAGTAAAGTTATCAATTACAAATATAAGCTTTCAGCATCACGTGTTTGCAAACCAAATCAGTAAAGAAATACTCAGTAATTAGCGTTACAAATATCACTGATAACGATACCATGACACGTCACCTTACATTAAAAGGCACCACCAATCACATTCCAGCCAATCAAAACTGTCTTACTTGTGACAAGCTGATAAAACTCAAAATTAAATGTGAAAAGAAATTGATCACTTTGCTTAAAATTCTGTGTGTGGCTGGAGCAATTAGAGCGGCATGAAGGACACCTGGCGCATAGCGATCGCATGACTGTACAGAGTATTGCATTTATGAGGTCTCGGTCTCCTGGGCCACTGCCATAGTAATCCTTACCTTTGAAGCTTCACCGACACTCAATTTACATATTTATGGTGTAATAAAACCCAGCGGAAGTGGGACGATTGCGTATGGTGCAAGGTATATGGGTCACTTGGAAATATTACACTAATTACGTGGGGTTACCTCGAAATATGATGCTCTATATCAGTCACGTCCATTCAAGACATTCATTTTATGGCTTACGTCGAAATATGACGTTCATTATATTAGTCATTTCGATTTTTTTTTTTGGCTCGATGACTTTACGTTAATTTATAACTCATTAGTTTGTGTTCATTAGTTGTGTCACCTATAATTGTTTAGTTTATTGAATATTTGAAGTCAAATTGTTGAGTCGTTTTTCGCTGTTCATAGATAATTTTTTTACATGTATGTCCTCGGGTCATTCAGCATCATGTTAAGGTTCTGCATTCATCTACTACGTCGCTTATCACTGCCTTCATTGATACTTTTTAAAGGCTTTTACCTTCATCCACTGTCTAGTTCAGTACTGCCCTCATCCATTGCTAGCAAAATACTGCTTTCGGTAACTGCCTCACCAAACACTCCCTTCATTCATTGCCTAACGAAACACTGCTTTCATATACAGCCTCACTAAACACTGCCTTCATTCACAGCCTCATCAAACACTGCCTTCATTCACAGCCTCACTAAACACTGCCTTCATTCACAGCCTCATCAAACACTGCCTTCATTCACAGCCTCATCAAACACTGCCTTCATTCACAGCCTCATCAAACACTGCCTTCATTCACAGCCTCATCAAACACTGCCTTCATTCACAGCCTCACTAAACACTGCCTTCATTCACAGCCTCATCAAACACTGCCTTCATTCACAGCCTCATCAAACACTGCCTTCATTCACAGCCTCATCAAACACTGCCTTCATTCACAGCCTCATTAAACACTGCCTTCATTCACAGCCTCTTCAAACACTGCCTTACAGTGTCTGCCAGATATTGCCTTTATACAATGTCTGCCAAACACTGCCTGTATACAGTGTCCATCAAACACTGCCTTTATATAGTGTCTGCTAAACACTGCATTTATACGGTGTCTGCTGAACACTGCCTTTATACAGTGTCTGCCAAACACTGCCTTTATACAGTGTCTGCCAAACACTGCCTGTATACAGTGTCTGCCAAACACTGCCTTTATGCAGTGTCTGCCAAACACTGCCTGTATACAGTGTCTGCCAAACACTGCCTGTATACAGTGTCTGCCAAACACTGCCTTTATGCAGTGTCTGCCAAACACTGCCTGTATACAGTGTCTGCCAAACACTGCCTGTATACAGTGTCTGCCAAACACTACCTTTATGCAGTGTCTGCCAAACACTGCTAGTATTCACTCTCAAACACTGCCTGTATTCACTCTCTCAAACACTGCCGGCAGTTACTGTCTGCCAAAAACTGTATTCATTCACTTCCTCAACAAACACTGTCGTCATTACTTTGTTGCGTCATAAGAACCTAATTAGTGGCAACACATTTAAAAAACCTTTCTAATTTGGCATAACATCAAAGATATTATCACCTAAGAGAGAGAGAGAGAGAGAGAGAGAGAGAGAGAGAGTGTGTGTGTGTGTGTGTGTGTGTGTACTCACCTACTCATCTATATGTGGTTGCAGAGGTTGATTCTTATCATACCTCATCTTAAAGCTATGTATGGATCCTGCTTCCACTACATCACACTCCAGACTATTCCACTTCCCGACAACTCTATGACTGAAGAAATACTTCCTAACGTCCCTGTGACTCATCTGAGTCTTCAACTTCCAAGTGTGACCCCTAGTTGTCATGTCCCATCTCTGGAACATCCTGTCTCTGTCCTCCTTGTCAATTCCTCTCAGTATTTCATATGTCGTAATCATGTCTCCCATCTCTCTCCTGTTCTCAGTGTCGTCAGGTCGATCTTCCTTAACCATTCCTCGTAGGACATACCCCTTAGTTCCGGGACTAGACTCGTGTGTGTACTCACCTAATTGTGGTTGCAGGGGTCGAGACTCAGCTCCTCTGTGTGTGTGTGTGTGTGTGTGTGTGTGTGTGTGGGTGTGTGTGTGTGTGTGTGTGTGTGTGTGTGTGTGCGTGTGTGTGTAACATTACATTGAAGATAAAACAAGACACATGTCAAGTAACTAGAACAAGAGGCAAGAGGCAAAGAACCAAAATCAAGAATTACCATTTCAATAGGTCAGGTATAAAGTAAAGTGACGAGGTATATCTTAACAATGTTGCTGGTATATCTTAACAATGTTGCTGGTATATCTTAACAATGTTGCTGGTATATCTTAACAATGTTGCTGGTATATCTTAACAATGTTGCTGGTATATCTTAACAATGTTGCTGGTATATCTTAACAATGTTGCTGGTATATCTTAACAATGTTGTTGGTATATCTTAACAATGTTGCTGGTATATCTTAACAATGTTGCTGGTATATCTTAACAATGTTGTTGTTGCTGGTATATCTTAACAATGTTGTTGTTGCTGGTATATCTTAACAATGTTGTTGTTGCTGGTATATCTTAACAATGTTGTTGTTGCTGGTATATCTTAACAATGTTGTTGTTGCTGGTATATCTTAACAATATTGCTGCTGATATTTCTTAGCAGTGTAGTATGTGGTATATCTTAATGTCATTCCTGGACTATCTTAATGTTTTTGCTGGAATATCTCCACACTCTTGCTGCTGGTATATCTTAATGTTGTTCTTGGTATATCTTACCAATGTTGTTGCTGGTATATCTCAGCAATCTTGCTGCTGGTATCTCAATGTTATTCCAGGTATACCTTGCCAATCTTCCTGCAGGTATATCAGCTTCTAGTTATAAGGTTCATTTTTTAATATAAATGTTCTCATGCATTAAGACTACAGTAAACAAGTGATATCACAATATGCAAAATAACATTGTGAAAAAAAATAATGAACATCGAAGCGCTTTCGTGATTTCTCACATTGATAATGTGAGAAATCCCGAAAGCGCTTGGATGTTCACTATATTTTCACAGGTGGTTGTTTTGCATATGTACTCGTGTTACATTTATGCAGTAGCACAGGATTTTATCGAAATTAAGTTAATTATACTGAATGGAGGTGTCATATATTATGTTGTGGTAGCAAGTGGTAATGGAAACAGTGGTAGCAAGCGGCCCAGCTCTTGACCAGGCCTCCCAGTGGATTAGGGCTTGATCAACCAGACTTTTACTGCTGGCCGTACATTGTCCAACGTATGAACCACAGCCCCGACTGATCTGGTATTGACTTTAGATATCTGTCCAGTTTCCTCTTGAAGGCAGCTAGGGGCTATTGCTAATTTCCCTTATGCAAAGTGGGAGGCTGTTGAACAGTCTCCTGCCCCGGACACTTAATGTGTTTTCACTTAGTATACTCATGGCACCCCTGTTTTCACTTCGTATGTTGCACCGTCTGCCTAGTCTTTTGCTTTCGTAGTGAGTGATTTTTATGTGCAGATTTGGGACCAGTCTTTCTAGGACTTTTCAGGTGAAGATTACGATGTATGTCTCTCGCCTGCTCTCCACGGAGTACAGGTGAAGAGACTCCAAACGTTCCCAGAAATTAAGGTGTTTGACTGAACTTATACGTGTCTACCTACCTGGAGTCTACCTGGAGGGTATTCTGGGGATCAACGCCCCCGCGGCCCGGTGGATCAGGGCCTGATGAACCAGGCTGTTACTGCTGGCCGCACGTAGTCCTATGTACGAACCACAGCCCGGCTGATCCGGCACCGACTTTAAGTATCTGTCCAGCTCCCTCTTGAAGGCAGCCAGGGGCCTATTGGTAATTCCCCTTATGTCTGGTGGGGGCTGTTAAACAGTCTTCGGCCCCGGACACTTATTGTGTTTTCTCTTAGTGTACCAATAGCTTCCCTACTTTTCATTAGGGGTATTTTGTATCGCCTGCACAGTCTTTTATTTCCGTAGGGAGTGACTTCTGGGTGCAGATTCGGGACCATTCCTTCTAGGATTTTCCAAGTGTAGATTATGATATATCTCTCTCGTCTGCGTTCCAGCGAATACAAGTCAAGTGCTTCCAAGCGTTCCCAGTAGTTGAGGTCTTTGATGGAACTTATATGTGCAGTAAAGGTTCTCTGTACACTCTCTAGATCTGCAATTTCACCTGCTTTGGACGGAGATGTTAATGTCCAGTAATATCCCAACCTAGAGAGAACAAGTGATTTGAAAAGGATCATCATTGGCTTGGCGTCTCTTGTTTTGAACGTTCCCATTATCCATCCTATTATTTTACTTGCAGTTGTGATCGTGGAACTCTTATGATCCTTGAAAGCGAAATCCTCAGACATTACCACTCCCAGGTCCCTCACATAATTGTTCAGCTCTATTGTATGATCAGAGTTTGTAGTATACTCGGCTCTAGTTATTGTCTCCTCCAGTTTACCATAACATGACTTGAAGGTTCTCTGTACATTAGCTAGGTCTGAATAGAGCTGTTAGTGTACAGTAGTATTCCAGCCTAGAGAGAACAAGTGACTTAAAAAGGATCATTGGCATGGCAATTTTTGTTTAAAAAGTTCTGTTTATCCATCCTCTCATTTTCCTCGCAGATGTGATAGAGACACTGTAGTTGTTCTTGAAGGTGAGATCCTCTGATATTAACACTCCCAAAATAGTGGAGGTGTTGAAACAAGTGGTAGAGGAGACAGTGTTAGTGGAGGTGTTGAAACAAGTGGTAGAGGAGACAGGAGGTAATGGAAGGAATGGTAGCAAGTGCAAATGTTGGAAGAGGGGATGAAGCAAGTGACAGTGGAGGTAGTGGTAGATACTGGTAATGGAGGGAATAGTAGCAAGTGGTAGAAGAGGTGTGACAGCACAAAATGGTGGACACAGTGGTTGTGCAGTGTGTGGTACTGGTTGTCCAGTGTGTGGTAGTGTTTCTACAGTGTGTGATAATTGTTGTTCAGTGGGTGATAGTGGTTGTACAGTGGGTGGTAGTGGATGTACAGTGGTCGGTAATGTATGTACAGTGGGTGTTAGTATTAGAAGAGGTTGCACAGTGTATGGAAGTGTTAGTAGTGATTGTATAGTGGGGTAGTAGTGTTAGTAGTGATTTTACAGTGTGGTAGTTGTACTGGTTGAACAGTGTAGTAATGTTAGACTTTTACAGTGTGTAGTAATGTTAGTAGTGATTGTATAGTGGGGTAGTAGTGTTAGTAGTGATTTTACAGTGTGTAGTAATGTTAGTAGTGATTGTACAGTGTGTAGTAATGTTAGTACTGGTTGTACAGTGTGTAGTAATGTTAGTAGTGATTGTACAGTGTGTAGTAATGTTAGTAGTGATTGTACAGTGTGTAGTAATGTTAGTAGTGATTGTACAGTGTGTAGTAATGTTAGTACTGGTTGTACAGTGTGAGAATGTTAGTATGATTGTACAGTGTATAGTAATGTTAGTGATTGTACAGTGTATAGTAATGTTAGTAGTATTGTTCGTGAGTAATGTTAGTAGTGATTGTACAGTGTGTAGTAATGTTAGTAGTGATTGTACAGTGTGTAGTAATGTTAGTAGTGATTGTACAGTGTGTAGTAATGTCAGTAGTGACTGTTCAGTGTGTAGTAATGTTAGTAGTGATTGTACAGTGTGTAGTAATGTTAGTACTGGCTGTACAATGTGTAGTAATGTTAGTAGTGATTGTACAGTGTGTAGTAATGTTAGTAGAGATTGTACAGTGTATAGTAATGTTAGTAGTGATTGTACAGTGTTTAGTAATGTTAGTAGTGATTGTACAGTGTATAGTAATGTTAGTAGTGATTGTACAGTGTGTAGTAATGTTAGTAGTGATTGTACAGTGTATGTAATGTGATTGTACAGTGTATAGTATTGTTAGTAGTGATTGTTCAGTGTAGTAATGTTAGTAGTGATTGTACAGTGTGTAGTAATGTTAGTAGTGATTGTACAGTGTATAGTAATGTTAGTAGTGATTGTACAGTGTGTGTAATTCAGTAGTGACTGTCAGTGTGTAGTAATGTTAGTAGTGATTGTACAGTGTGTAGTAATGTTAGTACTGACATGTGTAGTAATGTTAGTAGTGATTGTACAGTGTGTAGTAATGTTAGTAGAATTGTACAGTGTATAGTAATGTTAGTAGTGATTGTACAGTGTTTAGTAATGTTAGTAGATTGTACAGTGTATAGTAATGTTAGTAGTGATTGTACAGTGTGTAGTAATGTTAGTAGTGATTGTACAGTGTATAGTAATGTTAGTAGTGATTGTACAGTGTATAGTATTGTTAGTAGTGATTGTTCAGTGTGTAGTAATGTTAGTAGTGATTGTACAGTGTGTAGTAATGTTAGTAGTGATTGTACAGTGTATAGTAATGTTAGTAGTGATTGTACAGTGTTTAGTAATGTCAGTAGTGACTGTTCAGTGTGTAGTAATGTTAGTAGTGATTGTGCAGTGTATAGTAATGTTAGTACTGGCTGTACAATGTGTAGTAATGTTAGTACTGGCTGTACAATGTGTAGTAATGTTAGTAGTGACTGTTCAGTGTATAGTAATGTTAGTACTGGCTGTACAATGTGTAGTAATGTTAGTACTGGTTGTACAGTGTATAGTAATGTTAGTAGTGACTGTACAGTGTGTAGTAATGTTAGTAGTGACTGTACAGTGTGTAGTAATGTTAGTAGTGATTGTACAGTGTGCAGAAATGTTAGGAGTGATTGTACAGTGTGTAGTAATGTTTGTACTGGCTGTACAATGTGTAGTAATGTTAGTAGTGATTGTACAGTGAGTAGTAATGTTAGTACTGGGTGTACAGTGGGTAGTAATGTTAGTACTGGGTGTACAGTGGGTAGTAATGTTAGCATTGGGTGTACAGTGGGTAGTAGTGTTAGCACTGGTTGTACAGTGGGTAGTAATGTTAGTACTGATTGTACAGTGGTTGTAATGTTAGTACTAGTTGTACAGTGGGTAGTAGTGTTAGTACTGGGTGTACAGTGGGTAGTAATGTTAGTACTGGGTGCACAGTAGGTAGTAATGTTAGAACTGGTTGTACAGTGGGTAGTAATGTTAGTACTGGTTGAACAGTGGTAGTAATGTTAGTAGTGGGTGTACAGTGGGTATTAGTGTTAGCACTGGTTGTACAGTGGGTAGTAATGTTATTACTGGTTGTACAGTGGGTAGTAATGTTAGTACTGGTTGTACAGTGGGTGATAATGTTAACAGTGGTTGACCAATGGGTGGTAGTGTTAATAGTGGAAAAGCAGTGGGTGTCAGCTGTTATACAATGGGTTTTATTATTTAACCGAGGTTGTACAGTGGGTGGTAGTGTTAGTGGTTGTACATTTTGTAGTAACGTCAGTGGTTGTACAGTGGGTGGTAGTGTTAGTCGTTGTACAATGGGTTGTAGTGTTAGTAGTGGTTGAACAGTGGATGATATTGTTAGTAGTGGCTCCACAGTGGGTGGTAATGGTTTTACGGTTAGTTAGTAGTGTTGTAAGTGGTTGTACAGTGGGTGGTAGTGTTAGTGGTTGAACAATGGGTGGTAGTATGAGAGGTCGTACAATTTGTGGTAGTGTTAGTTATGTTTGTATAATAGCTGGTAGTGTCAATAGTAATTGTATAGTGGGTGGTAGTGTAAGTGATTTTACAGTGGGTGATACTGTTTGTTGGTAGTGATTTTGCAGTGGTAGTTGTGGTTGCACTGTAGTTGGTAGAGTTGCTGATGGTTGTACAGTGGGTGATATAGTTGGTAGTGGTTGCACAATGGGGGGTAGTGTCCTAAGTGGTTGTACAGTGGGTGGTAGGGGTTGTACAGTGGGTGGTAGTGATTGTACAGGGGGTGGTAGTGGTTGTACAGTGGGTGGTAGTGGTTGTACAGTCAGTGGTAGTGGTTGAACATTGGGTGATAAGTGGTTGTATATTATGATGGTTGTACAGTGGGTTAGTGTTGGTAGGGGTTGTACAGTGGGTGGTAGTGTTAGTAGGAGTTGTACAGTGGGTGTAAGTGTTAGTAGGGGTTGTACAGTGGGTGGTAGTGGTTGTACAGTCAGTGGTAGTGGTTGAATATTGGGTGACAAGAACTTTTAGAGTGTGACGGGTGTACAGTGGGTGGTAGTTGATGTACAGTGTGTGTGGTAAGTGGATGAAGATTGTGGTAGTTGCACAGTAGGTTGTAGTAGTTATAGTGGGATTGTAGTTGTACAGTGGGTGGTAGTGGTTGTACAGTCAGTGGCAGATGTGAGGTGGGTTTTAGTGTTGGTTCTGGTTGTACAGTGAGTGGTAATGTTGGTAGTGCTTGTACAGTGTGTGGTAACTGGTTGTAGAATGGATGGTAGTGGTTGTACAGTTTGTGGTAGTTGTTGTACAGTGTGTGGTAGTGCTTATACAGTGGGTGGTAGTGATTGAACAGTGAGTGGTAGTGGTTGAAGAGTGGGTGGTAGTGTTAGTTGTGGTTGTACAGTGTGTGGTAGTGCTAATAGTAGTTGTACAGGGTAGTAGTGTTAGTAGTAGTTGTTCAATAGGTAGTTTTAGTAATGATTTTACAGTGGGTGATATTGTTGGTAGTGGTTGTACAGTGGGTTTTAATGTTAGTTATTGTGTAGTGGCTAGTGCTGGTTGTACAATGGGTGGTAGTGTTGGTAGTGTCTTCATTGTGGTTGGTAGTGTTGGTAATGGTTGTACAGAGGGTGGTGATTGTTGCACAGTTGGTGGTAATGGTTGTATAGTGGTTGGTAGTGTTAGTGGGTGTACAGTAGGGATAGCGTTCCTAGTGGATGTACAGTGGTTGGTAGTGGTTGTGAAGTGGTTGGTACTGTTGGTAGTGATTGTACAGTGGGTAGTAATGCTGGAAGAGGTTGTACAATGGTTGTACAATGGATAGTTGTGGTTGTACAGTGGGTGGTAGTTTTTATGCAGTGGGTGGTAGTTTTTGTAGTGATTGTACAATAGGTGCAGTGGGTGGTAGTGTTAGTGGTTGTACAGTGGTGATTAGTGTTGGTAGTAGTGTTACAGTGATTAATAGTGTGGGTTGTGGTTGGACCTGGAGTATACCTGGAGAGGGTTTCGGTCAACGCCCCCGCAGCCCGGTCTGTGACCAGGCCTCATGGTGGATCAGGGCCTGATCAACCAGGCTGCTACTGTTGGCCGCACGCAACCCGACGTACGAACCACAGCCCGGCTGCGCAGATACTGACTTTAGGTGCCCGTTCAGTGCCTTCTTGAAGACAGCCTTATGCATGCTGGGAGGCAGTTGAACAGTCTTGGGCCCCTGACACTTATTGTGTTGTCTCGTATCGTGCTAGTGGCACCCCTGCTTTTCATTGACGGGATGTTGCATCGTCTGCTGAGTCTTTTGCTTTCATAGGGAGTGATTTTTTGTGCAAGTTTGGTACTAATCAATTTAGGATTTTCAAAGTGTATATAATCATGTATCTCTCCCGCCTGCATTCTAGGGAGTACAGGTTGAGGAAATTCAAACGTTCCCAGTAATTGAGGTGTTTTATCGCAGTTATGTGCGAAGGTTCTCTGCACATTTTCTAGGTCAGGAATTTCACCTGCCTTGAAAGGTGCTGTTAGTGTGCAACAATATTCCAGCCTAGAGAGAACAACAGATTTGAAGAGTGTCATCATGGGCTTAGCATTCCTAGTTTTGAAGGTACTCATTATCCATCCTGTCATTTTTCTAGCAGGTGCGAGTGATACAATGTTATGGTCTTACAGTGGTGGTAGTGTTGGTATTGGTTGTACAGTGGGTGGCAGTGTTGTTAGTGGTTGTATAGCGTGTGGTACTAGTTGAACAGTGAGTGGTAGTGTTGGTAGTGGTTGTATAGCATGTGGTAGTAGTTGTACAGTGGCTGGTAATGGTCGTAGAGTTGGTTCTTGTACAGTGGCTGGTAATGGGTGTACAGTGTGATAGTGGTTGTACAGTGGGTATATTGGTTGTACAGTGTCAGTGTGTGGTAAGTGCTTGTACAGTGTCAGTGTGTGGTAAGTGCTTGTACAGAGTCAGTGTGTGGTAAGTGCTTGTACAGTAGGTGGTAGTAGTTGTACAGTGTGTGGTATTGGTTGTTCAGTGGGTGGTAGTAGTTGTACAGTGAGTGGTAGTGGTTGTACACGGGGTGGTAGTGGTTGTACGGTGGGTGATAGTTATTGTACAGTGGGTGGTAGTGGTTGTTGTAAATTGGGTGGAAGTGGTTGTTGTACAGTGTTTGGCAGTGGTGGTGTAGTGGATGGTAATGGTTGTACAGTGGGAGGTAGTGTTGTACAGTGGGTGAAAGTTGATGGGCAGTGGGTGGTAGTGGTTGTATAGTAGGTGGTAATGATAGTGAGATGTCATCTCAAAGGTGTGGAGGCATCATGTCCACTTCCAAGTTTTGAAGCTCCTGCTAATCATAATAATAATAATAATACTAACAGGCATGAAAATAATAGTTAAAATAATAATAATAATAATAATAATAATAATAATAATAATAATAATAATAATAATAATAATAATAATAATAATAATAATAATAATAATAATAACATATAAATAGCATATAAAACTAAGCACTATTGCTTAAATAGATAAACATATTTTTTTTTATTTAATTACAATTCTATTTGTAGACTTTCAAAGTATAAAATACACTTTAATCACGTGACAGTATTGGCGTCGATCTGACAAGTATTTCCACTAGAATGAGAATTCATTTATGGAACTTTTCAATGACTCCGAAGGAGAGAGTTTCTCCAGATACTTATCCAATACCAAACAGTTGATAAGCACCGTAATGCGTGTCCCTCTAAGAACCTTAAGAGCGTGTCAGTTGCTTATCGTGTCCCCTTTTGCCCTCTAACTGGGACTGGTAGTGGTGAGGAAGTGATGCTAGAGTTAATGGTAATGAGGAGACTCACAGGAATTTCTGACACCAACAGTGAAAGTAATAGTTGTTAATACAGTACATATAAGGATCGCCAGCAGAGGCAGTGGTGGTGGTAGCAGTAGTATTAATAAAACTCTTCTTATTAAATCACCAGAAGGTTAATCGACAGGTATTTATGAAAAGTAGAGATGAGGTTGAATCTAGAGCAACAAGTATGCCTGCATATGCGAAGGCTCACTGGTATGAACGATAAGATCCAGCACACGCAAGTGAGAGGGGAGGACGACACAAGGTTCTCTCACACTGGTTGAGACGTGTCTCAACACGACGACGGTCAGAGGACGACTGAGGCTCTCAAGAGTTAGACGGTCTACACTGGTTACCCTCTATTCCCGTTCTCCCCCCCTCTCTCTCTCTCTCTCTCTCTCTCTCTCTCTCTCTCTCTCTCTCTCTCTCTCTCTCTCTCTCTCTCTCTCTCTCTCTCTCTCTCTCTCTCTCTCTCTCTCTCTCTCTCTCTCTCTCTCACTCTCTCCCTCTCTCTCGCGGTGGATGCGTGCCTGATCAAACAGGCTGTTACCGACGTACGAACCACAACCGAGATAGTCAGAAACTGACTTCAGGTGCCTGTCCAGCTCCCTCTTGAAGACAGCCAGGTAATCCCCCACATATATGCTGGGAGGCAGTTGTACAATCTTGGAGCCCTAACACTTAAAGTGTTGTCTCTCACCTTACTCATGGCGCGCCTGTTTTCATTGCAGGGATGTGGCACAGCTTGCCGAGTCTTTTGCTTTCGTAGGGAGTGATTTCCAGGTAAAGATTTGGGACTAGTCCCTCTTGGATTTTCCAAGTGTATATTATCATGTATCTTTCTCTCCTGCGTTCGAAGGAGTACAGGTCAAGGAACTTTAACCATTCCCAGTAATTTAGGTATTTTATTGTACTAATACGTGCAGTCAAAGTTCTTGTATATTCTCTACGTCTACAATTTTGCCTGCCTTGAAAGAGACCCTTAGTGTACATTAATACTCCAGCCTAGAGAGAACAAGCGACTTGAGGAGAGTCATCATTGCCTTGGCATCCTAGTTTTGAAGGTTCTCATTATCCATCCTATCATTTTCCTAGCAGATGTGGTAAACACGTTGTTGTTATCTTTGAAACTAAGATTCAGTGTCATTATCATTACCAGGTCCTACACATTAATTTGTTTCTTTGTTGTGTGAATTGAATTTGTTTTATACTCCGATCCAGTCTTTATTTCCTCGAGTTTTCCATAGCGGAGTAAATGAAATATGACTGAGGTCCATTTAAGAACTTGGTTAATGTCTGATTGGAGATATGTAGTGACCTCAGTGGTTGACAGTTATGTAAATTCTGGTATCATCAGCAAAGGAGGACACGGTGCTGTGTCTTACATCTCTCTATGTCAGATATGATGATGAGGAAAAGGATGGGATCGAGTACTGTATCTTCTGGAACAAAGTTTTCACTGTAGCCTCCCCGAATTTTCTTTATTTACTATTACTCTTTGTGTTCTATTTGTTAGGCCTGTAATTATTTTCAATTGCTTTACTGCAACATTTGTGGAGTGGCTGTGGGATGACCCTTGTGTTGATGCTCCCTCTCAATAGAATATTTAAGGCAGTTCTTGATGAACACTTAGTTCCATGAGTCTGGGCATGGGGCAGAGTGCATGTGCATGTCATTTATTGTTTTTTTCAAACGTCTGTGGTGTTAGGATTATATTAGAAATTCTTGAATTAACCAAATTTTGAGTCTCGGTCATAAGAAATTCATTTATATTGTCGACCCTTAGTCCGATTAACGACTCACTAAATGCTGAGTAATATTCGGGCTTCAGTATCTCACTAATTTCTTTATTATCATCTGTGTAAGTCCCATCTCGTTTAAGCAGGGGCCCAATACTGGATGTGGTTTTTGCCCAAGATTTGGCATAATAATTTTTTAATTTAATTTATTGCTTTAAATTCCTCCTGTGTTTCTTGGATCCTGTATGTTTCATTAAACTTAAGTTCAATAATTTCTCTTTGTCTGGCCAGTACCACCTTTTGTATTTCAGCTCTGTGACTCTTTGCCTTCGCCTGTAGAGGGAGCGTCTCTTTCTAGTTTACGTCTTCTCTTTTTATTTAGATTAATGTGCCTTGAGCAGACCTCAAGTGACACAGAGTTAATTCTCTCTAGGCATAGGTTCGGATCCGTGTTGTTTAGGACATATTCTCTGCTTGTTTATTTAGGACATGGTTAGTCTGATCCTACTATATGTTTCTGTTATTGAAGTTTAATTTGGTGAAGGCACCATCATAACTGATCTCATTTTGCTTGTCAGGACGTCAGCACATATATGTCTATATCTCGATTATGTTGTGATCCAAGTGTATTTTTTTATAGTGTTATATATCGTAGCACATTATCGTTGTCAGTGAAGATAAGGTCAAGTGTATTTTCTAGTCTTGTTGGCTCTACTGTTTGCTGGCTTAATGTGAATTTGTTGCAGAGATTAATTAGCTCTCGTGTGTTTGTGGGAGAATTTTCATCTGAGCAGCCTCCTGGGGTTATCTCAATTAAGACGTTATTTGACAGATTCCTCCATTTTAGGTGTCTTAAGTAAAAATCACCCAGCAACAAGATATTTGTGGCGGGGGTTGGAAGATTTTCCAGAGAGTAGTCAAATTTTCAAAAGCTGTTCTTTGGATTGTTGGGAAGTTGTATTTGGTGACTTGTATATAACCACAATGTTTTGGTTTTCAATCTTTACTGTCAAAAGTTCTACTACATCATTTGTGGTATTTAATAATTCCGAGTAAATGAGCGACTCTGTGACATAAAGTTCAACACCACTTGTTGACTGTACCCTGATGTCGAAACGCTATTCTTTCGCTTGCTACACTCTCATATGTTGCAGCAGTTATTTAGTTGATGTGCGCCTTAGGGGATGTGCTCGGTATGATGCTCACCCCAAAATCCATCTCCTTGAGTGAGGTTTGCAACCTTTGACCCATGAGCCTGTACTCTGCGGTCGTCCTTGTCCTTCCCCAAGCTTCTTTCCTTTTGACTTCAGGAGCTATTTGTCGAACCAGGTATGCAACCTGTATAGACCCCTTTGTGTGCCTTCGTCCTCGTCCTCTTGTATTCTCCTCATTAGTTTCACGTCATCTGAGAACAGGTCCACGACTGACTCTATCCCTTCTGCTATGTCATTCACATATACAAGAAACAGCATCGGCCCTAGGACTGATCCTTGTGGAAGCCCATTCAACTAATGTACCTATTTCGACACCTCTTCACGAACCATCACTTGTTGTTTCCTTCCTGTTAGGTATTCGCTTATTAATTGTTTATTAATTGCATTGTTTTTCTGTTATTCCTGCCTGCTTCTCTAGCTTTTGTACCAGTATCTTGTGGTACTGTGTTAAAATGTTCTTAGAGTCCAAGAAAATACAGTTTACCAATACCTCTCTCTCTCTCTCTCTCTCTCTCTCTCTCTCTCTCTCTCTCTCTCTCTCTCTCTCTTCTCTATCTATCTATCTATTTATCTATCTATCTATGTCTCTCTCCTGATTCACTTATGTTACCAGTAGTTTTTTGACACGGGATTTTCTATCCCTGAAGTCTTACTGGTTGTCAAGAATGAGTTCTTTCCCATCCAGGTGATCCATTACTCTTCTCCTGATGTTGATGACTTTACATACTACATGAACATGTCAGTGACACTGGACTGTTTTTTAATGCTTCCTGTCTGTCTCCTGTCTTAAAAATTGTGTGTTGGTGTTTGCAAGTGTGTGTGTGTGAGCAAATTTGTTCACCATTAGTTGAATGCAGGTATGTACTCACCTATTTGTATTCACCCATTTGTGGTTGCTGGGGTAATTCTTTGATCCTCGCTCTGCCTCTTAACTTGTTAATCTCCAGACTCACTTCCTATTTGTCTCTTGAACCCTGCATAGATCATTTCATTTCCCGACCACTCCGTGACTGAAGAAATACTTCCTAACATCCCTGTTTGTCTTCTGTGACTTTAACTTCCAGCTGTGTTCCCTAGTTACCGTTTCTCGCCTTTCACACAGCATTTCACACAACCTATTCCAGTCTATCTTCAATTCCCCAAAGTTTTTTATTTTTCATGTTGTTATTATGTCCTCCCTGGTTCTCTTCTTCACCAAAGTCGTTAGATTCGATTGCGTTAGCCTCTCCTCGTAGCTTATATCATAACTCAGCAAGTTTTGTCATGTGTGGGTTAAATTTTGTGTTTTATGTATGTAGTTTAATGGCCACGGAATGACAATTTGTTGAGATTCCTGAAAGCTACTCTTAAATTTACAAGAAGAACATTGGAAGGAGAGGTTATTTGGCTGATGTGAAAGTCTGGCGATATACTGGGCACTATGCTCATCCTCATGTCTTTCTCTTTGAATGACGTCTGCAGCCTCTGTCTATACTCTGTTCTCGGTCTTCTTGACATTGCATTTACTAGAGTTGCATTCAGTAACCACTTATCAGACCACTCTTGCAATTTGTCCAGATCCCTTTGAAGCATTTTCTTGTCCTCATCTGTCTTTATTCTCATCAGTTTTTACGTCATCAGCAAACAAGGATATCTGAATCAATTCTATCTGGAATGTCATTCACATTAACCAGAGACAGTCCTAGTCCTAATACTGATCCTTGCGGAACCCAGCTAGTTGCTCTTCATAATTGTGCCGTCTCTTTCCAGAGAGTCACTCTTTGCTTTCTTCCCTTATGTTAATCCATGATTCACCAGAGTACGTTCCTTGTTATTTTCGCCTCTTCATCTCAAGTTTTTGGCCCAGTCTTTTGTGAAGTAGAGTATCAAGCGCCTTCTTGTAATCTAAGAAACTGCAATCCACCCAACCCCTTTTCTCTTGTTGCATATTTCTAACAAGTTAATAAGATAAGATTTGGCATCTCTAAACTCATTTTGGACATTGTTTAAGAAACCACTTCTTTCCAAGTGTTCTAACACTTTCCCTTGATTATTATTTTAATTACCTTGCAAGGTATGCATGTCAAAAAAACTAGTATGTAGTTTAACACCTGTCTGTCTCCTTTCTTAAAGACTGAACTACATTTATTGTCTTCCAGATCTCTGGTATCTGTTCCATATCCATTGGCTTATTGTAGATAATATCTAGTGAAATAAACAATGCTTGTTCACCCTCTCGCAGAAACCATGGTGACACCTTGTCAGCTCCCATTTCTTTTTATGTATACAGGTTCATCAAAAAAAATTCTTTACCTTTTTCTCTGTTGCGTGGTAGTCATCCATTTTTTGTTGGTGTCCCCTGTTCCTTAGTCTCTGATATTATTTCAGTTTCCACTGAGAAGACCCTCTTCAGGTCACTTTATCATCACTTCGTAAACTTCCTTGACTTTGTGAGTTCTCCTCTTCCCTTCTTCAGTGAAATTACTTGATCCTTTACTGGCATCTTTCTTCTGATGTGACTGTGAAGCAGTTTCGGCTCAGACTTGGCCTTCGTTGCTATGCCATTTTAAAATTGTTTTTCAGCCTCTCTATTCACCCTAACATATTCGTTTATGGCCAGTCTGTTCACTTATTTGGTCTCACCTGCCATTTTCTTTTTCACTTTTTACACTTTTCTATTTTGCCTCCCTTCGTCTCTGGTTTAACCAAATGCTCTTTGTGTCTTTGATGTTTCTACATCTTCTTGAAATGAAGGTTCCCGTTACCCTCCATGCATTTTCAGCAATTCACTATATCTCATCAACTGATTTTCCTTTTAATTCACTGTTCGGGTCCACTGCATTCAAGAAATCTCTCAGCTTTTCGAAATTTTCTCTTCTAAGATTTGAGGTTTTTCCCTCCCTTTCCCTACTATACTTCTCTATTACGAACACAGGTAATGAATAGCCTGAGACCTGATCGTAATGGGAAATGGAGCAAACAAAACTCAACAGTAGACTATAAAGTATATTTGCCTTCACCAAATGATATATACAAGTATGTACACTATGTACAGTATGTACAGATGGAATAGTAAGTGTACACCACGGTGACAGATCCAGCAGCTAGGAAAGTCTGCCAATGCTTACTGCAAGTGAACCACCTTGTTTCCGCTTTGGCGGACTTGCCTGTGGTTGGCCACTGAACCAAGGTACCTTTCAAACGATGGTACCCTTATCACCCGGTTCGTTGACTGGGGGGCAGCCTATATGAGAGTTTGACATACGCTGAATAAATTGTAACGTACTCTTTGCATGCCACATTCTCCCTGCCTTTAGTTCCACCAGATACTTGAAGTTCTGCACCGCATGATCACTAGCGCTCAGAGGACTTGTATTCTATTTCACCTGTATCAGATGTACATGCTGTAAAGACTAGCTCCAGTCTCTTTGGCTCATCATCCCTCTCTCCCCTTTTATGCCCTAGACATGCTGATTGAAAAAAAATTCTCTGATCATCTCCATCAACTTAGCCCACCACATTTCCGGTCCCACATGTAGGTCCCAGCGCTTTAGCCCTAGATACACTCCTGGCTGCTTCTGCTATAATAATAACCATCGCTCAGTCGATATCCTCACATACCTACCATGGTCTCCCATTATTAGGTGGCATGTTGAATATCACCGCTACTACTACTATGAGTCCCCCTAGGCGTAACTGAGAACACTATGAAATAGGTTTTCCTAAGTCTGTTTACTTATCTTACCTCTTCAAAACTGCATTGATTTCCAATTAGTAATGCCACTCCTCATTTTCTTCTTTCCTTAACACTTGGTACATAATTTTTGTCAACTTTGTCTCTGTGATAACTGTTATGTCTTGCATGACCTTAGCTGGTCTATCCTTTAATTCAGCACTCTTGTTTGATAAACCAATTACATTAGCGTATCACACTCTGATACTATTTTCCCTTAAAATGCACTAGTTTGTTTATTTCCCCTTCATGATGCTCATGCAATGGGAGGGATGAAGGCTGAAGTGGGATTTGTATGAATCTGTCAACCAGGGGAGGGGTCAGAGATAGATTAATTTGATTAAGAGTTGTTTACCGTGGTAAAACCTTCTGATCCTCTCAAAGTTTGATCATCTGCCCTGTCACTTCCTCTCCTCCTGTGTACTCCATCATCAATATAATTCCATGGTTCTCATCTTCCTATCTACTACCTGGACCACCTTCAACTTTCTGGAGTCCATGGATCATCAGTGACCTTCTTCTTACTTCCATTGCCTCTCCTCCCCAATTTCTTCGTCTGTTTATATAATTTCCTTTCTTGTCTCGCATAACACCTTCTTAGAATCCCTTTCTTCAGAAATCATCTCTACCTTTATTATTCTCTCTGAACACCTGCGCTCTCTCTCCTTCCATTACTGTTTCTGCCATTCATCTATCTTACTTCCTCTTCCAGTTTTAAGGCTCTGTCTTTTGCTAAATTACCTCTACAGTATTTATCTGGTCTATTATCTCTTCTTTGGTTTTCTTACATACTGTCTCAGTTTCCTCCGAGAGAAAACTGAACTGATTTTCATTGTTCCTTCTGGAGTCTCCTTCAGGCTCAACATTTCCTTTTCGTGTCTTACTGCCCTTGCAGTTTCTCTATTTAACTCTTCCAGATTTTATCCCATGCCTCACTGCATATGGCTACAGATTCTCTCCCAAGAGAATTAAACTATCCCTCAAATTCCACTCTCAGTTGGACCATGAGACCATCCATTATCAAGGCCAGGTAGTGCCAACCGCCTCCATTATTCCCCTTATCTCCCCGTTTTTGAAAGTGACTTTTGCTCTTACGCAAAAAGTGTGTGTGTGCGTGTGTGCGTGTGTGTGTGTGTGTGTGTGTGTGTGTGTGTGTTATACTATTTACTCACCTATTTGTGGTTGCAGGGGTCGATCATGCTCCGGGCCCCGCCTCTTCACTGATTGCTACTAGGTTTCTCTCTCCTGCTCCATGAGCTTTATCAAACCTAGTCTTAAAACTATGTATGGTTCCTGCCTCACTACGTCGCTTTCTAGCTATTCCACTTCCTGACAACTCTATGACTGAAGAAATACTTCCTAACATCCTTTGACTCATAGGAGTCTTCAACTCCAATTGTGACCCCTTGTTTCTGTGCCCCTCTTTGGAACATCTTGTCTCTGTCCACCTTATCTATTCCTCGCAGTATTTTTATATCGTTATCATCGTCTCCCCTTCCCTCTGTCCCTCTAGTGTGTCAGGCCGTTTATTAACCTTTCTTCGTAGGACAATCCCCTTGTCTGGGACTAGTCTTGTATGAACCTTGCACTTTTCTAATTTCTTGACGTGTTGACGGTGTGGGTTCCAAACTGGTGCTGCATCTCCAGTATGGGCTGGTACATATGGTATACAGAGTCTTGAATGATTCCTTAGTGAGGTATCGGAACGCTATTCCTGTGTGTGGGAATTTGTACTTGTCAGTATGTGTGCATTTGGGTAGCATGTTTGTATGGTTTTTTGCGGGTTTGTGGTTACAGGGGACTAATCTCAGCTCCTGGCCCCGGCTCTCCGCTGGCCGATACTGTGATGTGTTTGAGTATGTAATGTCTGTGTGTACATTTGTGAGCATGCCTGGAGTGTGTGTATTTAAAGGTCGAATCTCACCTCTTGGCACAGCCTTTCCGCTCATCGCTACTGTATAGTGTGTGCTTGTATGTGAGCATGAGTGTGTGCATTTGTGCGTGCGTATGTGTATTGTGCGTGTGCACATATGTTTGCGTATGTTTCCCGATTTGCGTGTTTGATAGTGAGCGGGTGTATGTATTTTTTGTGTATTTACATGTGTATGTGTGTGCTTTTACATTTATGATTGTGTGGCAAAGTGCTGTGCTGTTGTTCTATATTGTGGCAGCAGCGTCTGGATGCTTGGTGTGTGTGTCCTTGTGTGTGTGTGTGTGTGTGTGTTGTGCTCACCTAGTTTGTTGCTGGACTCCTAGTTGTGGTTGTGTGGTCGTTCACATGCTCCTGGCCCCGCTCTTCACTAGCCCTTACGCCCTACTCGGTCACTCTACCTGCTCCATGAGCTTTATCATACATCTCCTTAGAGCTATGTATGGATCCTACCTCCACTACATCACTTCCCAGACTATTCCACTTCCTGACAACTCTGTGACTGAAAGAAATATTTCCTAACATCCCTGAGGTTCATCTGAGTCTTCAACTTCCAACTGTGACCCCTTGTTGCTGTGTCCCACCTCTGGAACATTCTGTCTCTGTCCACCTTGTCGAATCCTCTCAGTATTTTGTATGCCGTTATCATATCCCCTTTATCACTCCTGTCTCCAATGTCGTCAGGTTGATTCCCGTAACCTCTCCTCGTAGGACATACCCCTTAGCTCCGGGACTAGTTTTGTTGCAAACCTCTGCACTTTTTCTAGTTCCCTTACATGCTTGGCTAGATGAGGGTTCCAAACTGGCGCTGCATACTCCAGTATGGGCCTAATGTACACAGTGTACAGGGTCCTGAATGACTCCTTATTAAGATGTCGGAATGCTGTTCTTAGGTTTGCTAGGCGCCCGTATGCTGCAGCAGTTATTTGGTTGATGTGCACCTCAGGATGTGCGCCCGGTGTTATACTCTCCCCAAGATCCTTTTCCTTGAGTGAGATTTGTAGTCTCTGGCCCCGTAGACTGTACTCCGTCTGCTGCCTCCTTTGCAATTCCCCAATCTTCATGACTTTGCACTTGGTGGGGTTGAATTCCAGGAGCCAATTGCTGGACCAGGCTTGCAGCCTGTCCAGATCCCTCTGTAGTTCTGCCTGGTCCTCTTCCGATTGAATTCTTCTCATCAACTTTACATCATCTGCAAACAGGGACACTTCGGAGTCTATTCCTTTCTGTCATGTCGTTCACAAATACCAGAAACAGCACCGGACGTAGGACTGATCCCTGTGGCACCCGCTCGTTACAAGCGCCCACTCTGACACCTCGCAACGTTCCATGACTCGCTGTTGTTTTCGTGACAGGTATTCCCTGGTCCATTGTAGTGCCTCCCCTGTTATTCCTGCCTGGTCCTCCAGCTTTTGCACTAATCTCTTGTGTGGAACTGTGTCAAACGCCTTCTTACAGTCCAAGAAAATTCAATCTACCCACCCCTCTCTCTATTGTCTTACTGCCGTCACCCTGTCATAGAACTCCAGTAGGTTTGTGACGAAGGATTTCCCATCCCTGAAACCATGCTGGCTGTCGTTGATAAGCTCATTCCTTTCTAGGTGCTCCACCACTCTTCTCCTGATAATCTTCTCCATGACCTTGCATACTATACACTGGCCTGTAGTTTAGTGCTTCGTGCCTGTCTACTGTTTTAAAAACTAAGACTACATTTGCTGTCTTCCATACCTCAGGTAGTCGCCCTGTTTCGATAGATGTGTTGAAGATTGTTGTTAGTGGTACACATAGCTCCTATGCTCCCTCTCTCAGGACCCATAGAGAAATGTTATCCGGCCCCATCTCCTTTGAGGTATCTAGCTAGCTTAGAAGCCTCTTCACTTCCTCCTCAGTATTGTGTCCAACACCTGATAGTGTACCCCACCTCTCCTCTGTGAACGCTTCTTTGAATCTCATGTTGAGCTCCTCACACACTTCGCAGTCATTTCTTGTGACCTCCCCTCCTTCCTTCCTCAGCCTGATTACCTGGTCCTTGACTGTTGTTCTCCTCCTGATGTGGCTGTACAACAGCTTTGGTTCAGGTTTGGCTTTCGCTGCTATGTCATTTTCGTATTGTCTTTGGGCCTCCCTTCTTACCCGTGCATATTCATTTCTGGCTATACAACTGCTCTCCTTATTCTCCTGGGTACTTTGCCTTCTATACTTCTTCCATTCCCTGGACCTTTGATTGAACCACTGGCTCTTCCTGGCTTTTTCGCAATTCCTGTTGCCCTTGGGACACACACCTCTCCTCAGCTTCCTTGCAAATTGTTGTCATATATTCCATTATCTCGTTTACTGACTTCACTGCCAGCTCTCTGTCCCACTGAACTCCGTGCAGGAAATTTTTCATTCTACGTAGACCCCTTTCTTGTAGTTTAGCTTCCTTTGCCCAGCCATTCCTGCCTTCCCCTCCACCTGTAACTCTACTATGTATTCGAAGCTTAGAACCACATGATCACTTGACCCAAAGAGTCTTTCACATCTGCACTACTCAAGGTGAATACTAGGTCCAGTCTTGCTGGTTCGCCCTCTCCTCTATCTCTGGTAGTGTCCCTTACGTGTTGGTACATGAGATTTTCCAGTACCATCTCCATCATCTTAGCCCTCCACGTTTCTTGGCCCCCATGTGGCTCTAAGTTCTCCCAATCGATTTCCTTATGGTTAAAGTCACCCATGATCAGTAACTTCGTCCTGCTCGCATGAGCCCTTCTGGCCACTTCGGCCAGTGTGTCAACCATCGCTCTATTACTCTCATCATACTCTTGCCTTGGCCTCCTGCTGTTTTGTGGTGGGTTATACATCACTGCAATTACCACCTTTGGACCTCCGGACTGGAGCGTTCCTATTATATAATCTCTTGCTTCTCCTCTGCCTCCTCTCTCCAGCTCCTCAAAATACCATCGGTTTCTGATCAGCAGTGCCCTCCTTCACCCCCTCTGTTCCCTCTGTCTTTCCTCAGGATCTGATATCCCGTTGGAAAGATGGCATCTGTTATCATCCCTGTGAGCTTTGTTTCAGTGAGGGCTATGATGTCCGGTGATGCCTCTTTGACTCTTTCATGCCACTCCTCCCATTTATTCACTATTCCATCAGCGTTGTTGTACCATACATTCAGTTTCCTCTCAAACATTGTGTTTTGGGGGTCTGTGGGGGTAGAGGCCCTGGCGGTGTGCTGTGGGATTCTACAGCATAGTGTGGGGTGGGGGAAGTAAGTGTGGTTTGTGGTCTGTGTTGGGATAGCATGTTTGGTTTTGGGGTTCAGGGATGGGTCTGTGTGTGCATGCGCATGTTGCTCTGCCCTGCTCTGGTTGATCTCTGCTGATTCTGTCCGTGTCTCTCTTCCTAGCTCCTTTCGCTTCTGCCTCCAATCCCTCAGCTGCTGTCGTTCTGTCTTTGTCCTGTCCCGGTCTAGGAACATCCTCTTGTATGCTGAAGATTCCTTCGGCCATGGTTTCTCTTGCAGGATCCCGATTCGCACTGAAAATTTACTATCTCCGAAATGTCCTCTTCGCCTATTTCTCTGAAGATCTTTTCAATCTCCTGTCTCTCCTCCTGCCATCTTTCATTGTGTGTCCTTAACTCGCTCTCCTGAAGCCCTTGAATAAACACTGACTTTCCTCTATGCCTCCCATTGCCTTTCCCTCTGTGTCTCCCCAATGTTTTCCTGTAGCTATTGGCGGCCTGGTCGTGCCACTGCGAGTGACCTATCCCCCTCTCCACGCTCACCCCCCTCTCCCACCTCCACCCCCGCCCCCAGCTGCTCTCCCCTTCATTTCTCGGCCCTGCTTGGTGTGTGTGTGTTAGTGTGTGTGTGTGTATTTGTGTGTGAGTGCGCTTGTATGTGTGTGTGTGTATATATATATATATATACTCACCTAGTTGTGGTTGCACGGGTCGAATCACAGCTCCTGGCCCCGCCTCTTCACTGGTAGCTACTAGGTCACTATTCCTGCTCCATGAGCTTTATCATACCTCTTCTTGAAGCTATGTATGGATCCTGTCTCCACTACATCATTTCCCAGACTATTTCACTTCCTGACAACACTGTAACTGAATAAATACTTCCTAACATCCCTGTGATTCATCTGCGTCTTCAACTTCCAACTGTGACCCCTTGTTCAGGTGTCCAATCTCTGGAACATCCTGTCTCTGTCCACCTTGCGATTCCTCTCAGTATTTTAAATGTCGTTATCATATATCCCTATCTCTCCTGCCCTCCAGTGTCGTCAGGTCGATTTCCCTTAACCTCTTCTCGTAGGACATACCCCTTAGCTCTGGGACTAGTCGTGCTGCAAACCTTTGCACTTTCCATAGCTTCCTTACGTGCTTGGCTAGGTGTGGGTTCCAAACTGGTGCTTCATACTCTAATATGAGCCTCACGTACACAGTGTACAGGGTCCTCAACGATTCCTTGTTAAGATGTCGGAAAGCTGTTCTTAGCATTGCTAGGCACCCTTATGCTGCAGCAGTTATTTGGTTGATAGGTGTCTCAGGAGATGTGCCCGGTGTTATACTCACCCCAACATTCTATTCCTTGAGTGAGGTTTGTAGGCTCTGGCCCCCCTAGACTGTACTCCGTCTGAAGTCTTCTTTGCCCTTCCCCAATGTTCTTGACTTTGCACTTGGTGAGGTTGAACTCCAGGAGCCAGTTGCTGGACCACACCTGCAGCCTGTGCAGATCCCTCTGTAGTTCTGCCTGGTCCTCGTCCGATTGAATTCTTCTCATCATCTTCACATCATCTGCAAACAGGGACACTTCGGAGTCTATTTCTTCTGTCATGTCGTTTGCAAATACCAGAAACAACACCGGTCCTAGGACTGACCCCTGTGGAACCCTGCTGGTGACAGGCGCCCACTCTGACACCTCGCTCTATACCATGACTCACTGTTATCTTCCTGACAGGTATTCCCTGATTCATTGTAGTATTGCAGTGCCTTCCCTGTTATTCCTGCCTGGTCCTCCAACTTTTGCACTAATCTCTCGTGTGGAACTGTGTCAAACGCTTTCTTACAGTCTCTCTCTTGTCTTATTGCTGTCATAGAACTCCAGTAGGTTTGTGACACAGGATTTCGTCCCTTAAACCGTGCTGGCTGTCGTTGATAAGCTCATTCCTTTCTAGGTGCTCCACCACTCTTCTCCTGATATTCTTCTCCATGACTTTGCATACTATACATGTCATTGACACTGGTCTGTAGTTTAATGTGTCGTGTCTGTCTACTTTTTTTTTAAAATTGGGATTACATTTGATGTCTTTCATACCTCAGATAGTTGTCCTGTTTCGATAATGTGTTGAAGATTGTTGTTAGTGGTACACATAGCTCCTCTGCTCCCTCTCTCATGACCCATGGAGAAATGTTATCCGGCCCCATCGCCTTTGAGATATCTAGCTCACTTAGCAGCCTTTCACTTCCTCCTCAGTTGTATGTATTGTGTCCAACACCTGATGGTGTACCCCACCTCTCCGCCTCTCTGTAGGCCTTCTATCTCCTCTGTGAACGCTTCTTTGAATCTCATGTTGAGCTCCTCACACACTTCGCGGTCATTTCTTGTGAACTCCCCTCCTTCCTTCCTCAGCCTGATTACCTGGTCCTTGACTGTTGTTCTCCTGATGTGACTGTGCAACAGCTTCGGGTCAGATTTGGCTTTCGCTTATATGTCATTTTCGTATTGTCCTTGGGCCTCCTTCTTACCTGTGCCTAATCATTTCTGGCTCTGCGATTTCTCTACTTATTCTCCTGGGTCCTTCTATGCATTTTGCATTCTCTAGCACACTTGGTTTTGGCCTCACTACACCTTTGGGGGAACTAAGGCTCATCCTGGCTTTCTCGTTATTTCTGTTACCCTTCGGTACTAACCTCTCCTCAGCTTCCTTGCATATTGATGTCACATATTCCATCATATCGTTTACTGACTTCCCTGAAACCTGTGCAGGAAATTCTTCATGCCTATGTAGTCCCCTCTCTTGTAGTATGGATTCATTTATCCCGCCCTTCCTCCTTCCCTCTCCACTTGTAACTCTGCAATGTATTCGATGCTCAGAACCACGTGGTCACTGGCCCCTAGGGATCTTTCATATGTGATGCCCCCAATATCTGCACTACTCAAGGTGAATACTAGGTCCAGTCTTGCTGGTTCATCCTCTCCTCTCTCTCTGGTAGTGTCCCTTACGTGTTGGTACATGAGGTTTTCCAGTACCACCTCCATCATCTTAGCCCTCCACGTTTCTTGGCCCCCATGTGGCTCTAAGTTCTCCTAATCGATTTCCTTGTGGTTGAAGTCACCCATGATCAGTAACTCGCCCTGCTCTCATGAGCCCTTCTGGCCACTTCGGCCAGTGTGTCAACCATCGCTCTATTACTCTCATCATGCTCTTGCCTTGGCCTCCTGCTTTTCTGTGGTGGGTTATACATCGCTGCAATTACCACCTTGGGACCTCCAGACTGAAGTGTTCCACCCATTACTCCACCCCTTCTGTTCCCTCTGGCTTTCCTCAGGATATCATATCCCATTGGAAAGATGACATCTTTATCATTCCGGTGATGCGTTTTTGACTCTTTCGTGCCACTCCTCCCATTTATTCGTTATTCCATCAGCGTTGGTGTACCATACCTTAAGTTTCATCTCCAACACTGTGTTCTGGGGGTCTGTGAGGGTGGGGGGACCTGGCAATATGCTGAGGGATTCTACAACGTAGTGTGGGGTGGGGCTGTGTGTGCGTGTGTGTATGTGTGCTTGTATGTGTTGTGTGTGTGTGTGTGTGTGTGTGTATGTGTGTACTCACCTAATTGTGGTTGCATGGGTCGAGACTCAGCTCCTGGCCCCGCCTCTTCACTGACCGCTACTGGGTCCCTTCTCTCCCTGCTCCATGAGCTTTATCATACCTCGTCTTAAAGCTATGTATGGTTCCTGCCTCCACTGCATCACTTGCTAGACTATTCCACTTCCTAACTACTCTATGGCTGAAGAAATACTTCCTAAAATCCCTTTGACTCATCTGAGTCTTCAACTTCCAATTGTGACCCCTTGTTTCTGTGTCCCCTCTCTGAACATCCTGTCTCTATCCACCTTGGCTATTCCACGCAGTATTTTGTATGTCGTTATCATGTCTTCCCTAACCCTCCTGTCCTCCAGTGTTGTAAGGCCGATTACCCTTAACCTATCTTCGTAGGACATTCCCCTTAGCTCTGGAACTAACTTTGTATGTGTGTGTGTGTGTACTCACCTAATTGTACTCACCTAATTGTGGTTGCAGGGGTCGATACTCAGCTCCTGGACCCGCCTCTTCAATGTCCGCTACTGGATCACTTCTCTCCCTGCTCCATGAGCTTTATCATACCTCGTCTTAAACCTATGTATGGTTCCTGCCTCCACTACATCATTTGCTAGACTATTCCACTTCCTGACTACTCTATGGCTGAAGAAATGCTTCCTAACATCCCTTTGACTCATCTGAGTCTTCAACTTAAAATTGTGCCACCTTGTTTCTTTGTTCCCTCTCTGGAATATCCTGCCACTATCTACCTTGTCGATTGCCCGCAGTATTTTGTATGTCGTTATCATGTCTCCTCTAACCCTCCTGTCCTCCAGTGGTGTGTGTGTGTGTGTGTGTGTGTGTGTGTGTGTGTGTGTGTGTGTGTGTGTGTGCTTGTATGTGTGTTAGTTACCATTTTGTCCTAGGCACATGTCGATTAGACACTAGGCCTGGTGTATGTATGTGTGTGTGTAACGAAACACTTCGAAATGTTTCGGCCCCGCCGGTTGAACCGGGCCCTCCGTGCGTGAAACAGAGCGCTAGCCACCATGCCACCATGCTTGTATGTGTGTGTGTGTGCTTGTATGTGTGTGTGTGTGTGCGTGTGTGTGTGTGCATTTGTGTTCACCTAATTGTGGTTTAAGGGGTCAAGTCACAGCTCCTGGCTCTCCCTCCTCCCTGGTCGCTGCTAGGTCCACTCTCTCCCTGAACCAAGAGCTTTAATTAACGTATCTTTTCCTAAAGCTATCTATGAATCCTGCCTCCACTACATCACTCTCCAGGTTGTTCCACTTCCTAACATCCCTTTGACTCATCTGAGTTTTCAACTTCCAGTTGTGACCCCTTGTTGCTGTCCCATCTCTGCAACATCCTGTTCCTATGCACCCTGTCAATTCTTCTCAGTATTTTATGTGTTGTTATCATGTCCTCTTTATCTATCCTGTCCTCTAGTATTGTCATGATGATTTCCCTTAACCTCTGCTGATAGCACATACCCCTTATCTCCGGGACTAGTCTTGTTGCAAACCTTTGCACTTTTCCTAATATCTTGACGTGCTTGACCCACACCTGGTCAAGCACGTCAATAAATTACTTCAATATGGTTATGAAGTTCACGGTGTAAAGAGTCTTGAATGATTCCTTACTCAGGCGCCTATTTGCTGCAGCAGTTATTTGGTTGATGTGCGCCTCAGAAGATGTGCTCGGTATTATACTCACCCCAGGATCCTTTTCCTTGAGTGAGGTTTGCAGTCTTTGGCCCCCTAGCCTGTACTCTGTCTGCGGTCTTCTTGTACCTTTCCCAATTTTCATGACTTTGCACTTGTTGGACCAGGCTTGCAGCAGGTCCAGATCCCTTTGTACTTCTATCTGATCACCATTCACTTGAACTCTCTGCATTAGCTTCGCATCGTCTGCAAACAGACAGGGACACTTGTGATTCTAATCCTTTCATCATGTCATTTACATATACCAGAAACAGCCGGTCCTTAGACTGACCCTTGTGAAACCTCGCTCGTCACAGTCACCCACTCTGAAACCTCGTCACGTGCCATTATTCCTTGTTTTCGTCCTGTCAACTATTATCTGATCCACTGCAGTGCCTTTCCTGTTATCTCTGCCTGGTCCTTTAGCTTCTGCATTAATGCCCCGTGGCCTGGTGGCAAAAGCTCTCGCTTCATACGGCTAGGGTCCGGGTTCGATTCCCGACAATGGGGTGGAAACATCGGACGTGTTTCCTTACACCGGTTGTCTACGTTCACCCATCAGTAAAATGGGTACCTGGGTTTTAGTCGACTGGTGTGGGACAAAACTGACCTAATTTGCCTGAAATGCTCAGCATAACAAGCGGCTTTCTATATAGTAGTATGTCACTGATGTCAGCTAGGCCTCTATACCTCGTGTGTGTGTGTGTGTGTATATATATATATATATATACTCACCTAGTTGTGGTTGCAGGGGTCGATTCGTAGCTCCTGGCCCCGCCTCTTCACTGGCCGCTACTGGGTCACGCTCCCTGCTCCATGAGCTTTATCATACCTCTCCTTAAAGCTATGTATGGAATCTGCCTCCACTACATCGCTTCCCAAGCTATTCCACTTTCCGACCACTCTATGACTGAAGAAATACTTCCTAACATCCCTGTGATTCATTTGAGTCTTCAACTTCCAACTGTGACCCCTTGTTGCTGTGTCCCATCTCTGGAACATTCTGTGTGTTTGTGTGTGTGTGTGTGTGTGTGTGTGTGTGTGTATGTGTGTGTGTGTGTGCGTGTGTGTGCTTATTACCATTTGTTAAAGCCACTTGCTGCTTAGACATTTGGCATATTGTGTGTGACTGCTTAGCAAAACATCTTTATGAAGACGTTTCGCCAATCAGTGGCTTTTATACATTAATACTGAGAATACATATCGGTGTTAATTGAATATGTATAATTATAATAACGGTATACAATTCTTACAGACAAATGAGAACGATACATGTGCACACGAACAGCAGCTTAGTGCCTTTACTGTAGACAATTATAGATATGCAGATTTGGAACATGTGTCTTACTCTGCGGAAAATTAGGTATTCAGTCAGTTTGTACTCACCTAATTGTACTCACCTAATTGTGTTTGCAGGGGTCGATACTCAGCTCCTGGTCCCGCCTCTTCACTGACCGCTACTGGGTCCCTTCTCTCCCTGCTCCATGAGCTTTATCATACCTCGTCTTAAAACTATGTATGGTTCCTGCCTCCACTACATCACTTGCTAGACTATTCCACTTCCTGACTACTCTATGGCTGAAAAAAATACTTCCTAACATCCCTTTGACTCATCTGAGTCTTCAACTTCCAATTGTGCCACCTTGTTTCTGTGTCCCTCTCTGAACATCCTGTCTCTATCCACCTTGTCTATTCCTCGCGGTATTTTGTATGTCGTTGTCATGTCTCCCCTATCCCTCCTGTCCTCCAGTGTTGTCAGGCCGACTTCCGTTAACCTTTCTTCGTACGACATTCTCCTTAGCTCTGGAACTAACCTTGTCGCAAACTTTCTCTAATTTCTTGACGTGCTTGACCAAGTAAGGGTTCCAAACTGGTGCTGCATACTCTAGTATGGGCCTGACGTACACAGTGTACAGTGTCTTGTACGATTACTTATTAGGTATCGGAACGCTAATCTTAGGTTTGCCAGTCGCCCGTATGTGTCCCATATGTGCCTATGTGTGTGTGTGTGTGTGCGTGTGTGATCGTGTTTGTGTGGAGGAGAGTGTATCAAGCGTACACTATTCCAAATTTACATTGTCATAGTGTATCAAGTGTACTCACTAAGTGTACACTCTCATATAGTGTGTCAGGTGTAACCACCAACGTACACTATTACTCAGTGTACAACTGTCCTCATATAGGGGTCAATGCACCACTAACTGTACACTCTCATATAGTGTGTCAGGTGTACACCACACTAACTGTACACTCTCATATAGTGTGTCAGGTGTACACCACACTAACTGTACACTCTCAAATAGCGTGTCAGGTGTACACCACACTAACTGTACACTCATATAGTGTGTCAGATATGCACCACACCAACTTTACACTCTCACATATGCTCTAAATTTCTGCACGTATTTTTTCTCTTGTCGGAAATGCTTTTATGGAATGCAGAAAATATTCAATCGTGGAAATTCAAGGTGCTTAAATTCGTTGGATTTTATGAGTCGGGAGCTGAGCTGTGTCCTGGCGAGCGAGGGGCTGAGCTGTGTCCTGGCGAGCGAGGGGCTGAGCTGTATCCTGGCGAGCGAGGGGCTGACTGTGTTCTGGCGAGCGAGGGGCTGACTGTGTCCTGGCGAGCGAGGGGCTGAGCTGTGTCCTGGCGAGCGAGGGGCTGAGCTGTGTCCTGGCGAGCAGGGGCTGAGCTGTGTCCTGGCGAGCGAGGGGTTGAGCTGTGTCCTGGCGAGCGAGGGGTTGAGCTGTGTCCTGGCGAGCGAGGGTTGAGCTGTTCTGGGAGCGAGGGTTGGCTGTGTCCTGGCGAGCGAGGGTTGAGCTGTGTCTCACTGAGCGATCGAGCGAGGGGCTGAGCTTTTCGTCTGGCAGAGCGAGAGGGCTGACCTGTGTTCCTGGCGAGCGAGGGGCTGAGCTGTGTCCTGGAGAGCGAGGGCTGAGCTGTGTCCTGGCGAGCGAGGGGTTGAGCTGTGTCCTGGCGAGTGAAGGGGCGGCTACGCTCGACCAGAGTTTGGTTGGGGGTTAAAATCTGCCTTGACCTTAATTACGAATCGGACAGGAATTACAGGGCTGGGAATACGAGGCTAGAAACGAATGGAGAGGTGACGTGTGGGGATGAAGAAAGATGTAACATGCATGTGGATGGATAGGTGACGTGTGTGTGGATGGAGAGGTGAAATGTGGGTGGATGGACGTCTAGCATGCCGGACATCTATGGTTTGAAGCCTCAGAAGATATACACATAAGTTAGTTGAATGGACACGTAGAATGTCCTCCCTCAACCACAAGGTTTATAGACAATCCGCTAATAACGATGACTTGATTCACTATTTTTCCTATCACGATCCCAAGACTAAACGCGGAGTAGTTGGATGATCGTGGCTTCGTTACTAGCGTCCTCAGCTCACTCACTAAGGCCCGGGATCGATCCCCAGCATGTTTCTTTACACCTGATGCCTCTGTTCACCTAGTATTCGATAGGTAGGTACCTGGGTGTTAGCCGACTGTTGTGGGTCGCATCCTGGGGTACACTCACTTGTACTGTTACTACACTATAATGTATGCCAGTGATGTCATCTAGGTTTATATCAGATGTATCATGTAATTTCAGAAATAAAGATTATTATTGGAATTACTATTATAATCATTATTATTCTTGTGGAAAGTTTTAATAATTTTCCTGTGATATGTGTGTTTATTGATAAGAAAGTGGTGTTGATGTGACTTTTAAAAGGAGATTAGGCACAGGGGAACCAACATCCCCTATAGTTTCCTTATTGATGGTAATCAGTTAATTAAACAAAATGTAATTGTTATAATATTGGAAAAGCTAATATTCTGATAAGGAAAAATGTACTACACACCTGAAAATGTCACGTTTAGTGACGAGGGGAAGCATCTTAGACGGTGTAACGGAGGTGTGGACCAATGGAATCGGAGCTGATAGAAATATCGGCCAAGTTTTGTGATGTCAGAACAAGCAGGAAGAGGCTGCATCTGAATGTCCAGATATTTAATACATCTCTCAGTATAATGATGATATGATAAAACCAGGAGGCTGTAGTTCAATGTAATGCCATATTTGCCTGCCGCTTGTATCATCCAAACTTATGTATGCCTCCCAATGTATATTGGACTCCCTATAACAGGTAAGGTAGCTAGTTATTGGCCAATATTATTTGCCTGTGTGTAGGAGGCGTTAGGATGTATCACCAAGACTATAATATAGTAAGATATATTCTTTGTGCTTGGAATGTAATTAATGTATAATTATTAATACACAAATAACCTACTCAAGTCAAGTCACTAAACTGACCAGTTTACTGGCTAAAATTTGCATAATGAATTAGCATAAACTATATGTTCATAATCTCAGGTCCCGAAGTGAGTTGGGGAGTTGAGATGGTGGGTGTTGAAGGAGGGACATTGCAATACATTGTTGCCACCTATTGTCTCTGAAGGCCCATGTCTCCAAAAATCATCAATATCAGTAAGTTAATTGTTTTAGATGTGTTAGAGTTCTGCCCAATTATGTGGTGGAATGTTAATTCAACATAGGGCTTGTGAAAAAATCCCCTATATAATTTCTCACAGTTCATTTGTCTTTCGAACCAGACATAATTTCTCAAATTCGATGGTTCTTTAATGAAATGGATATGATCAGTTAAGATCAGGTAATTTAAATAAACCATTGTGGTCCACAATAAATTTTACACTAATGTGTAATGTGTAATTAATATTATAATTGAGTAATTGCTAAGCCCAAATAGGGCTAGGATTTATAATTCTGTTATTATACTCGCCGTCATGATTATTTTTTATTGACTCTAATGTATCTTTCTCGGTATATATATGGAAAATAGTGATTCACTGTGTTTTTTATTCCTCTCTATCACATCAGGTTGTTAAGTTATACGGAAACGTTACTTTTCTCTTTTCGTATAACATAAGTAAATGAGAAAGTGGTATATTACCAATTAAAATGCTCACCTTATATTGAATTAAATGTTAAATCTAATATATTTTTCTTTATTTCAGATTATTAATATGTCTAGAGGCTGCATAAATTCACCAGACATATTTTGCTATGTCTGCGGGTAATTCCCCCCTTCAGATTCCCGGAGCAACATTACTCCTTTATTGAAGCGCTGCTACTTTGCTTATTTTGGCTGCAAACTTGGAGACCAGGACAAACTATTTCAAAGTTTGCAAGAGTTGCATCAGTAAGCTCCAAATGTGGTCAGTTGGAAAACTTAAATGTATGCCCTTTGGAGAACCAATGGCATGGCGGGAGCAGATGAACCACCATGATGACTGCTAATGTTGTATGACTAAAGTAGCTGGATTCAACAAGAAGACTAAAGATCGCATAATATACCCAAATATTCCTTCAGCAATAAGGCTGTTCCACACTCTGAAGATATTCCTGTACCTGTGCCACCTGAGACATGGCAATTTTCATCAGAGTCTGATACCAGTGATTCTAAGGAGATGGAAGTAGTCTATGAATCACCAACAAATGACGATCCCTAACCCTTCAACCAAGTTGAGCTCAATGACTTAGTGAGAGACCTTAACCTTCCAAAAGAAAGTGCACAGTTACTTGACTCTAGACTGAAGGAACACAGGCTTCTAGCTCTTGGAACAACATTCGCTTGGTACCGTCATCGTGAAGCTGAATTCACTCAGTTCTTTGACAAAGAGAAATCTTTAGTTTTCTGTTCAAATATTTCTTGCCTTATTGAACATATGGGGATGTCATACAAAGCAGATGAATGGAGACTCTTCATTGATTCTTCTAAAAGAAGTTTAAAGGCTGTACTTCTCTACATTGGCAACACAGCTGCATCTGTGCCAATTGACCATAGTGTCCAAATGTCAGAAACTTACGCAAATATGAAGTCACTAATATTTGCAATCAAGTACCAGAATCAGAATTTTCTCATTTGTGGTGATTTAAAAGTAATTGCTCTCCTACTAGGTCTTCAAGGAGGATACACCAAGTATCCCTGTTTTCTGTGTCTTTGGGATAGTAGGGCAGACAGCCAGCACTGTGAACAAAAAGACTGGCCACCAAGAACCAGCCTCTTACCCGCATATCAGAACGTGAAAACTGTGCCACTAGTTGACCCCAAGAAAATTCTGGTGTCACCACTCCACATCAAATTAGGGCTTATGAAAAATTTTGTGAAGGCCTTGAAGAAGAATGGAACTGCTTTCAAGTACCTGGAGTCAAGGTTTCCTGGTATTGAGTTTCCATGGTGAAATATCCTGGTGGAACCGCTATCCTTGTTCCTCACTGTAGTCCCACAATTGTTGGGAAAATATTCAAGATGTGAGTGCAAAACGTGCATCTTCACACTCATTCTAGACCCAAGTTGTTGGAAATTTGAACTTAGGTCTTGAATCATTTTTTTCATATTCGGGGGAGCGCCTGTTTCCCAGGAAGTTGTGGACAATCTGCTTTTTTTAATGAAAACCTGGCATTCACCTCGACACCTGCTAATGCTTCATCAAAATGCTTGTCCTTCATCAATTCCCGAATCTGAGGGCCAACAAAGATTCCTGCCTTTAGCTTGCCTTCAAATGGAATGTCAGCATGATGGTGGATTACTGCTGGTCATTGAAACCTAATGGTCTCGATGCACAGCATCGTACACATGCTCACACAAGTTCACACACATATATTCACACGTAAGTACACACACACATGCACACACGCACACACACAGTATGCAAAGTCATGGAGAAAATTATCAGGAGAAGAATGGTGGATCACTTAGAATGGAATGAGCTTATAAACAATAACCAGCAGGGTTTCAAGGAAATTAAATCCTGAGTCATAAACCTACTGGAGTTTCACTACAAGGTGAAAGAAGTAAGACAAGAGAGAGAGACAGAGAGATGAGTAGATTGCATTTTCTTAGACTGTAAGAAGGCTTTCGACACAGTTCCACACAAGAGATTAGTGGAGACAGAAATAACAGTAAGCACACACAGCGAGTACACAAACACACCGAGTACACACACAGCGAATACACACACAGTGAGTACATTCACTGCTATTCTCTCCATTGCAATTAATAATTTTAACGCCAAAATATTTAATGGGACGAAAAATTTCCATTATATTTAACACACAACTCATATTTATGTAGCTATTAATGCTGTGTGATCCTCAATGTTTGATAATTATGACTTGTAATGTTGGTTTTTGTGCCTCGTTGGTGGTAAAACTGGGTTAATTGACTGTTAGATTTTGTGTTAATTCTCTTATTGGTAACATTATCAGGTTTTCTCTTAGAGAAGTTGTTGCTAACGCAGTTTACCCTTAATTTTCTTGTCTTAGTTCATTTTCGGTTTATATATGTTGGTGGATTAGTTTATATATGTTGGTATATCAGTTTATATATATTGTTGTGTCATTTCATATTTGTTGGTGGGTTAGTTTATATATGTTGGTATGTCAGTTTATATATATTGTTGTGTCATTTTATATATGTTGGTAGGTTAGTTTACTGTATATGTTGGTGGGTTAGTTTATATATGTTGGTTGTTAAGTTTATATATATTGGTTTTGTTATAGGTGAGATGGGGGGTGAAGTACCGAACGACAGACGTTGTATGTTCTGGTTGCAGTTTATTATGTAGTGATAACTTAGTCTGCCAAGCCAAGGTCCTGCTTCTACTAGCTCCAACTTCCAACTGATCCTCACACCTGAAGGTGTGTGCAAATATAAATATGAAGGAGACACACAGGGTTCACTCCTACCAACCATCAAACTGGTTGTTTCCTTATAAGATATGGCCTATAGACATTGATGACATTGTTGACAGTTAAGTTCACATGTTGGTTGATTAGGTATTATATGTTGGTTGGACAGTTATTATATATTTGTTAAATAGTTCATACCTGCTTATTAACTAGTTAATTCATACTGGTCAGTCAGTTCATCTGCATGTTTGGTGTGATCTAGGATACCTATAGATCATTTAAAAGGATCAACGCCCCGGATGCCTGGTTCCTGACTAGGCCTCTTGGTGAACCAAGGCCTGATCAGCAAAGTTGTTGCTGCTGGCCGCATGCAGTTCAGACTTCGAACCACAGACTGGCTAATCAGGGGATGCCTTGAGGAACTTATTGTGTTCCCTCTTGAAGATACTCAGAGGTTAGTTGCTAAGGCTCTCTGTGCATGAAGGGAGGGTTTCGAAAATTCTTGGTACCCTTAAACTCATTTTTATATCTTTCTGTGTTTCTGTTATATCTTTCTGTTTTCAATATTTGCTGAGCGTTTAGCTTTCGTAAGGAGTGATTACTGTGTGCAGGTTTGGGATCAAACCCTCTAGAATTTTCCTGGTATATATTATAATTTATTTTTTGCTTCAAACATTCCAAGGTCTGTATTTCCGCCTGCATAAAAACAGGCTGTTAAAATATAGCAATATTCCAGTCTAGATAAAACAAGTGACTTAAAGAAGAACGTCGTTGGTTGGCAATACTTATTTTGAAGATTATCATTATCCATCATATCATTTTCCTCGCGGTTGACATAACATTATTATCATCCTTGACAGTGACAGTTATCATCCTTGATAGTGACATCCTCTATCCTTATGACTCCCGAGTCTCTCAAGAGAGGTTAGAGTTAGCTTTATACTCCGTTCCAATTACAGTTCCTCAACTTTTCCAAAACGTAATAATTGAAATTCATCCTCATTGAACATCATATTATTGTTTACTGTAGCCAACTGGTTCTTGCTTTATATCCGATAAGAGACTTATCGTATCCTCAATGGATGTTAATCTTCGAAGGATGATATGTGACATTGATTTGTGTTCCTGTCTTTGTCGGATTTGAGGATGAAGAAAAGAATTAGGGCGAGTACTCTGCCTTGGAGAACAGAACTTTTCAATGTGGCAGCCACAAACGGAACCGTTTAGTATTTCCCTTTGCGTTCTACCCATTGTTCCATCTGAACTGTTTTTTTGAACTCGCTTTGTTCTCTGTTATATCATGATCACTCTTGCTAAAGACTTCTGAAAAAAAAAATCTGTGTACACTAAAGCTGTATTTCGTTCGTTTCCAGTGCTTCAATTGCATGTCGTAACAGCCCAGTAGTTGTAAGAACTGGTCCGATCTATTCAAAACCCATCTACCCTCAATTGTTCAGTTGTTGTGAATTCATGTGATTTTAGCAATCTTACTTTTATCCTTCGAAGATTTTTAATAATATTTGACACTAGTAATATTGGTTTATAGATCTTTGGTAATGCTTCATTGCCGCATTATTGTGCTTTGTGGGGTTATATTCATTGTAACAGCTGTGCGATGATTCATGTGGTCAAACTTCCTCTCCATACAAGATTCAACGAAAGTGACAGAGGTTTCTTTCATTTCTTGATGAACATGGGGTTTCATGAGTCTGAGCCTAGGACAGAGTGCTTCGACATGCTGTTAATGGCTGATTCCAAGCGATGTGGGGCTAGAACTATGTATGATATTTTGAAGATTTTGGCAAAGCTATGAGTCTTGTTCATGAAAAACTAACTTTGGATTAACGGCTCACTGAATACAGTGTCATACTGAGTCTTCAGTATATCATTCATTTATATCCTGAGGTCAGTGTACCTTTGAACGAAGGCCCTATCCTACCTGGAGTATACCTGGAGAGGGATTTGGGGTCAACGCCCCCGCGGCCCGGTCTGTAACCAGGCCTCATGATGTCGTTTTTGCAGTGGATTTTGCGTTTAAGAAGTATTTTAGATTTTTTCAGTAACATTAATTGGGTTTAAATTTTTACTAATTTTGTTAACAAGAAAAACCATTTAGTTCAGGCTCATATGAGTACTGCATAGTGTATTTAGTTTATTGCATGTTGCGATTTATTTATCTACATCTACTACTATTCACTAGTCTATTATTTATAAGTCTTGAAATTATGTTTTATCTTCAAGTGTAATTAAATACACACAGTGTTTACTTGAATTACGTTTGATTAACTGTCAATAGTTTCTCAAAAAAAGTTCACTTTCCATGAAGGTCTAGAAACTTAATTCATTAACTTCATATAGATCAAAATTGGGCACATCAGCAGTATACAGGTATCCTATTGAATTATTATATATTTTTTTATTAACACATCGGTCGTTTCCCACCAAGGCAGAGTGGCCCGACAAAGAAAAACTTTCATCATCACTCACTCCATCACTGTCTTGCCAGAGGGGTGCTTTACACTACAGCTACAAAACTGCAACATTAACACCCCTCCTTCAGAGTGCCGGCACTGTACTTCCCATCTCCAGAACTCAAGTCCGGCCTGCCGTTTTCCCTGAATCACTTCATAATTGTTACCTTTTACACTCCAACGACACTTCAAATCCTAAAAACCATTTGTCTCCATTCGCTCCTATCTAACACGCTCACGCACGCTTACTGGAAGTCCAAGCCCCTCGCACACAAAACCTCCTTTACCCCCTCCCTCCAATCTTTCCTAGGCCGACCCCTACCCGCCTTCCCTCCACTACAGATCTATACACTCTCGAAGTCATTCTATTTCGTTCCATCTTCTCTACATGTCCAAACCATCTCAATAACCCTTCCTCAGTTCTCTGGATAATACTTTTGGTAATCCCACACCTCCTCCTAATCTCCAAACTACGGATTCTCTGCGTTATATTCACAAGCTGAGACACGACATCTCCACTGCCTCCAGCCTTCTCCTTGTTGCAACATTCACAACCCATGTCTCACCCATACAAAAGCGTTGGTATAACTGTACTCTCATACATTCCCCTCTTTGCTTTCATGGATAAAGTTCTTTGTCTCCACAAACTCCTTAGTGCACAACTCACCTTTTTACCCTCGTCAATTCTACGATTTGTCTCATCTTTCATAGTCCAGTCAAATTAACATAAAAAAATAGGAAATAGCGTAAATGAAAAACAAAAGATTAGTTCTCCGTCCGAGTGTAGGAACCTGTGTTTGGTGGAGCCAGACCCTGCCGTGAGTCAGAGACTGTTTACTTGTTTCTTGCAGTTATTTACAAAGCGGTGCACCTGACGATAAGTTTATATTGAGAATAATTGGAGAACAAATTCTGCACAACACTTGTTCTTTGCATGTTTGCCGTATGTGTTACAGATTTTCCATAAGTTAGACTGTTTTTCATTTGTTATTGAATAAATAGTGATATTCATTCATATTAAATAATTAAAAGATGCTTCTTCTGATCGGTTTCAAAATAGTATTGATTGGAGTTGAACCTTAACAAAAGCGAAGCCATGAAGTTAGGAGACGGAGAATGGAGACTTATTCTTATTATTATTTATCTGCAGGATACCATTTGTTAGGTGCATGAGAATAAGATTAGCTCAAGGAAACGATCAAAGGTCCTAGGAAATTCTAACACTTCGAACTTGTTCCTGGAAGAATACATGAACACAATATCAACATAAAAGCCTAAGCTGGAAATTTAGTCTGTTTAGGTGCAAATCTGAAATTTACTGAAATTGCTAAAAATGAGGAAACATTTGGAATAAGATTCATTACTGAAGAATGCCTTTTCTGATCGGCATGAAACTTTGACCGTCTATTATTTTATTAAATGAAAGCACGACGGTTACTTTCAGCTCTTATTATTTTCAATTTGCCTATTTTATTACATAAATAGTTTCATATGGAAGAACTAAAGATTGGCAGCACTGATCGGCTTCAAAAGTCTTTATTTTATTTCTCCAAAATTTTCCTTTGTAACTCGACAACGTCTTAAACAATCAGCTTCAAATTTTCAATACCAGTGAACCATTTCAGGGTGAGACTTGCAAATAGTAGTCCCTATTTGCAAGATACATCAGCCTTTTCCAGATTTTATTTTCCTTGTGATAACTGAAGACAAGCTCCTCTGATCGTCTTCACAATTTCCACACTGATGTATCCTAAAGAGAAGAAAGTTGTTGTTAATGGAGTGTGTTGGTGTTATAAGGAAGTTGACTTATCCTACACTTCCTTGGACTGAGTGTGAATGCCTCCCTGATAAAAATAAAACAATAGTGAACGGCATCAATCTTTATTGGCTGATTCATCTTATGGCATGGATGAAAAATTTCTTAGCTCTAGATGGTGTAGGTACTAAGCTTGGTGGATTCTGTGTAATAAATGGAAAATAAATCTTCTGATCGGCTTTAAAATTTTCGGGCTTAAGTGTTTTGCTGAACAGAAGGTTTGTCTTGATTTTAGCTTATGTAAGTTTTATTGTGTAAATTTTATTAATTAAATTGGTTTCTGTTATGTGACTAGAGAATGTCTCTTATGATCAGAAATCAGTGTTTGACTTTACTAGGTTATTCAAGGTTTAATTTACACCATGTCTGTTTAATAAGATCTATTAAAGTAGTTACATGGATATATAGTTAATCCTTTAAAGCTGTTAAATCTGGGAAAGTATTTGAAATTTATTTTTGGCCTTTGTTGGTTCAAAATTTTACCTTTTCTTACGGAAGAAACTGGGAAAATTTAAATACTGATTTTCCTGTGATAATTTTTTAATGCCTCATCCAATTGCCTTCACGCTTCAGTCCTGATAACTTGATAATTCAGTCCCTGAAAGGTTTCGAACTTAATGTGAGTGTGAATTTTAAGACGCTGGTCTCTCGGAAAAAAACAGGAAAATTCTTGAGTCTGGCCTCAATGCTTACGTTTCTTAGCGGGAGGTTTGAATTTATTTAGGTCTTCGTATGTTATACTTTGTCGTTCTTGTTGAAAAAGTGGGATATTAGTGTCTGTGTAATAACTCATGATCACCAGATGTGATCAGCTTCATATTTTCAATGATAATACTCAAATGCTTTAAAAAATTATATCGCATTTGCACAAATATTTTCGCGTTCACTGGGGAAAACAAAATTCAGTACGAGGATAACTTTGTGTGATCGCGCAGCCACAGAAATTCATCAAGTTTGAAAACATCAAACTTGACAGCGCTTGTAGTAACCTATTTTATATCGAAGCTAAGAAAATTAATATATTTTTTAAAATGTATTGTTTTACCCCTTATAAGCGCTATTTCCAGCTGAATGATCCAATGGATCTAGCGCACAATTTGTGTGATAATTAATTAGTCAAAATGATTTATAGTTAATGAATCCCATTCTCTCTCACGTTACCTAAATTTTACACCTTAGGTAAATTCACAGGCGTAGAGACATAGTGGGCGTAGAGACATAGTGGGCGTAGAGACATAGTGGGCATAGAGACATATTGGGCGTAGAGACAAAGTGGGTGTAGAAACATAGTGGGCGTAGAGACATAATGGTACCATTAAATAGGAGGGAGAGTAACTGTTTGTATTTTAGATGTCCTTATTCTTTGTGACAATATTTGTGGTGAAGTATTTGAGACCTTCTAGAATCATTTATCATGTATGGAGACATTAACTAAGTACTGCTGTCCTGGGTCTCAGACCATAGGTATGTGCCTGGACATATTAACCCAGTCTGTGATATATATATAATATTTGATGGGCAACAATGGACAGGGTTCCAGAGGAGAATATAGCAGAAAGTAGGCTAAAAGAGGAAGATGTAATTTACTGAGAGACAACAGAAATGATAGGCATCTCTCAGATAATTTACATCAAAGTGGTGATGTGTTACTAGGAACAGAGTGGTACCAACCCCCAACACACATGAAGTCATTGCTTATTCACCTCCTCTCACCACACTCCCTCAGAGTTTGAGCAGTTTATTAATACCAAGAAACCCCTTCAAGGAATAGGCTGTGACCGTAAATGTGTGAATAAGGGTTGATATAATTGCTGGGAAACAGCAGGAAGAAGAAATTCATAATTGAGAAAGAGAGAGACGATATAAAGAAAGAGAGGAGACAATAGAGAGGAGACGATAGAGAGGAGACGATATAGAGAGGAGACGATATAGAGAGGACGAGAGAGAGAGTCAGTTGATCAAATGAAAATGCTGGCCCACAGATGGCTCCAACTTCATCCTGTTCCCTACTTGTAAGTTTCCTAACAATAAAAATGCTTCCAAATGAGCTGATGTAGGTAACAGCTCTTAACTTGTCAATAAAGTCAGGAAACCTTAACTTGTAAATAGCTTGTCAATAAAGCTAGGGATCATTAACATAACCTTGTCAAACCCTTTTTTAAAAGAGGGAGAAGAAAAAAGAGAGAGAGAGAGAGAGAGAGAGAGAGAGAGAGAGAGAGAGGAGAAAGCGAGTAACAAAGCAAGAAAGCAAGCCAGCTTCCTCCTTCGTGGAAATGAATATCAGCAAAATCAGTGATATTTAAAAGTGAACAAGTGTAGTGTGAAATTGCTGGCAGGCCTAAGTTATCGCCATCACAACTGCCTTCACAGCGAATATCTAACATTCTATCTTTTTTCGTACTATGTAATAACATCTGGATCCTATATAACAACGCGACTGGGCATCTATAACATCGTGGTTCGCGATAACAACTTTCATTAGATAGGAGGAGCATGGGTAACATAAAAACAGTTTTAATAAGTGATCAGTGAGTGATGTCAACTGTCTCCCGGCAGGCCACTCACAACACTACTACCACACCTCACCACTCACAACACTACTACCACACCTCACCACTCACAACACAACCACCCGACCTACCACCACCACACTACTACCACACCTCACCACTCACAACACAACCACCCGACCTACCACCACCACACAACTACCACACCTCACCACTCACAACACAACCACCCGACCTACCACCACCACACTACTACCACACCTCACCACTCACAACACAACCACCCGACCTACCACCACCACACTACTACCACACCTCACCACTCACAACACACCACCCGACCTACCACCACCACACTACTACCACACCTCACCACTCACAACACAACCACCCGACCTACCACCACCACACTACTACCACACCTCACCACTCACAACACAACCACCCGACCTACCACCACCACACTACTACCACACCTCACCACTCACAACACAACCACCCGACCTACCACCACCACACTACTACCACACCTCACCACTCTTTCCTGCATAACATAGATTTGTTGTAATCTTGCAAACTCTTTCTTTTGTGATGACTACGCATCGCGAAATATCAAGATTAACTTCATTATCAAGTTATTGTCCCACAACCTATTTCAATATTCGTGAATATGCAACGAGAGACCTGCCACATCTTAAATGTCTGGAACCCACGTATTCCAATCATTGTCACTTGAAAGATATCCAAGAACTTTTGACATACGTACCAGAAACGAGTCTGGAGCCACAAGAGGAAGGTTTGGATGCCTCAGGGGCCCCACTGGAGCAGTGGGGCCCCACTGGAGCAGTGGTAAGAATGAATGGGAGAAAGTTTGGTCCCCGGGGATAAAACTGATATCCTTCGGGTGAAAGGCGTAGAATTAGGGGATATGATTGAGGTGAATAAATGGAAAACAGGAATAAATGATGGGAATGTAAATAACGTGCTAAAAATATCTAGCCAAGACAAGACTCGCAGCAATGGTTATAAGTTGGAAAAATTCAGATTCAGGAAAGATATAGGAAAGCACTGGTTTGGTAATAGAGTTGTGAATGAGTGGAATAAACTCCCGAGTTGTTCCACTCGTTGTGTAGTTTTAAAAATAGGTTAGATAAATACATGAGTGGGTGTGGGTGAGTGTGAGTTGGACCTGACTAGCTTATGCTAATAGCTCTGATGTCTTGCTCCTTCCTTAAGTGTCTTAGCAATAAAAAGGCTGATATATGTATCAGCTTTTAGCTTATATATATAGTTAGGAACCCTTAAACTAACGTTGTAAAATCCTGTGTAAGAGAGAGAGAGTGAGAGAGAGAGAGAGAGAGAAAAGAAAGAGAGAGAGAGAGAGAGAGAGAGAGAGAGAGAGAGAGAGAGAGAGAGAGAGAGAGAGAGAGAGAGAGAGAGAGAGAGAGAGATTAGATTTTGCCACCGAAGTGGCTAGTTTATTGTGCACCCCATATACACCCTGTGGACGATAGCGCAAGAGCATATGGATACACAAAAGGCCTAGGAACTAGGCCCCAAAAGGATTAACAGGTGTACATTTGGATTTATATCTACAGCTCACTTATCTGTTACAAGTAAATTTAGGAAATTTACTTAGTATATCTGGTATCATATTTTCATTAACAGGTTATTAATAGGTTATTATACTGTCTATCTCTATATTCCTCAATAAGTGGACAATTAAGAGCATAGTGTTCAAGACAGTGACCATATGCCTGACATAATTTGCATTTGCTTTGATCATCATCTGTGTGTCTCCCAAACTATGAAGCAAAACATTGTTCCAGACTATGACGCAAAACATTGTTCCAGACTATGAAGCAAAACATTGTTCCAGACTATGGAGCAAAACATTGTTCCAGACTATGAAGCAAAACATTGTTCCAGACTATGAAGCAAAACATTGTTCCAGACTATGAAGCAAATCATTGTTCCAGACTATGAAGCAAAACATTGTTCCAGACTATGAAGCAAAACATTGTTCCAGACTATGAAGCAAAACATTGTTCCAGACTATGGAGCAAAACATTGTTCCAGACTATGAAGCAAAACATTGTTCCAGACTATGAAGCAAAACATTGTTCCAGACTATGAAGCAAAACTCTTCTCCAGGCTGAGGGACTGACCATCTCAAAACTACGTCTTCAAGTGTGATGGACTGATTATATCGTCTTCACATCTCTACTGTTTTTACTTACTCTTTTGTACTCGACTGAAGAAGCCTACTGTGTAGGCGAAGCGTTTCGGAATAAAGATATGTACCTAACTGTTGCACATGCGTCTTACTTATCAACCTACCGGCATTGTATACCATTTTCATATTCACATCGCTAGGATTGACTTGCTCTGAGGATATTGTCAAGTGCCTCTTGACACCTCGTGCTAAGAAGTTCTGAACATTCGGCATTGAATCTACCTGGACTACGTAGTATTGAGTAGTGACATCTTGGAGGACCAGACGAATTACTGAAAAACGTTTTTTTGATTGGCTTTAAACTTTCACCATTGGTGGACTTTATTAACACTGTATGCCACTAAGCAGTAAATTGTGTCCCGTGTAATAACTAGTGAATGCTTCTTCTGATCAACTTCAAACCCTAAATGCTGGTATATTGTAATAAAAAGTATTTTTGTAGTCTGAGTTGTGTGGGTGGCATTATGTAATTTTGTAGGCGAAGGAAGGAGAATTTTATCAAATTGGGTTTTTTAAAAATATCAACATCCAGTATAGTTTCTTATAGAATTTTAATTAGACTGTAACTGAGGAAAGTAAACTTGAAAAAAAAATCAGCTAATTAACGGCGTTTTTAACCCTTTGAGGGTCTAAGAAATTTCACTATCGCGAATTTTATTGTGTCAGCGATGTTTATGCATCGGCGATTTTGCCCACTTTGCCTCCTATTTTAGGTCAATTACATTATTCCAGTCGACCAAAGTCTTAGCTATTTCGGTAGTATTACTTGTATTTTATCGATTGAGCACAAAACTTCCCAATTAACTATTTCAACTACCAAATAAATTGATCAGAAATTAGTAATTTGGCCAAATTCACACAGTTCAAAAATATTCCAATTTCAAAATAGTCCAGAATATACAATGCAGGCATTCCTGGCACGAAAATAACTTTTCCTTTGTTTATAAGTTACGTTTGCAGGCTTTATAGATGAATTTCATTTTGATGTTTTATTTGCATAAAGAATTTTTATTCACACCAAACAATAGAAGATTTACTATTAAGCAATATTGTAATAATTGTATAAATATTATCAGCGAATTCGTGAACGTATATTAGACCCACCAGTTAATGTGTATTGGACGCTTGACGTCATTTGTTTACTCCTGAACATCGGCAAAAATCGAACATTCCCTCAACTTTGAGCTCAATTTCATCTCTTTTTCTGTACTATATCTTCCATTCTATCAAATGAGACCAAGACATCGCTAACAGAAGAGTAAAAATCTTACGAAAATACACCGCAGAATCTGTGTTTTAATCCAAAAACACAGTCGCATTTTTATCTCGTTATGCACTGCGTGATGCAGGATTTGTTTTATACTTAGCACATATATGCATACTCTCATATCTAGGCCCAAACGTACCGCTCACAGCTTATCTGAGTGAGCTGAGCTCATGACATAGAACTACAACTTGAACCCTGGCTTCAAAACCGTAGAACTACGGGACGGACCCTGAAAGGGTTAAGATTAAGGAGGGAAAACTTTCCTATTTTTCTGAACATTCTCAGCAACATTTTCATTTGCTTTCTCACAAATTTTCGTTTCTTACTAAAGAACGCCTTATTTGATCGGCTTCAAATTTTCAACGCTTGTGTAATATATCTTGGGCAAGATTCATGGGGTTATTTGAAATACTGCTCTTCATGCGATAATTTCTGAATTTCTTATCTTACTGGCTTCAAACCTTCCATGCTCAGCCTCATAATAGAACTTCTGAGCTGCTTCAAACTTGATGTGCTTGTGTGTTTTATAATATTGGAAATTTGAAGGCAAATGTATAAGGAAAAAAGTTCCGTAAATCAATTAAAGGTACACCATCTTGGATGCCTAATAATAATAATAATAATAATAGGTGCGTTTCGTCACAAGTTATGATAACGGAATCCACCTTTCGTCTAAACCCAGTCCACTGTACCTCAAAGCAAACGATGACCCTGGTGGTTTAGCGCTTAGTTTTGTTTATAATAATAATCAGAGCAAGTAAAATATATACAATGTCTTCTTTGTGGCCTGATTTCACTTTCTCCCAATTCCATTATATGGCATTTATGTTCATTAAATTATATCATCCACATATTCCATGTGCACAGTTTATCCAGATCCTCTTGTAAACCTTTACAGTCACTTTTATGTATGATTTTTCCATCTGTAAATATGTATATATTTTTTATTCCGTCTAGTAAATCTGGAATTTACCTGGAGAGAGTTCCGGGGGTCAACGCCCCCGCGGCCCGGTCTGTGACCAGGCCTCTTGGTGGATCAGGGCCTGATTAACCAGGCTGTTACTGCTGTCAGCACGCATTCCAACGTACGAACCACAGCCTGGCTTGACAGGTACCGACTTTAGGTGCTTGTCCAGTGCCTGCTTGAAGACAGGAAGGGGTCTATTGGTAATCCCCCTTATTAGAATTAGAAATATATTTGGGACAAGTGCAGAACCTTGTGATAAGATAAAATTTGTTCGGATTTTAACACGGAGAGTTAGCCACCCAGGATAACCCAAGAAAATGAGTGTGTCATCATGGACTGTCTGTCTTATTTCCATTGGGGGTCCTTCAATCTTGTCCCTCAGGATGCGATCCACACCAGTCGACTAGCACCCAGGTACCTACTTGCTGCTAGGAGAACAGAGACAGCAGGTGTAATGAAAATCGCCCAGCATTTCCTCTTGTGTCGGGGATCGAACTCAGTGTGCGAGGCGAGAGCGTTAACAACCAAACCACAGGACAAACCCACTTGTGATATTAACCTACGAAGACATTTTTCCTCTTATAACTGTTCGTCTTTTCCTCTCAAGCAAAAATTTTCTCTTTTATTATAATAATTTACCTTTAATTCCCCCGATATTTTGAGGTTTTCAAATTAATCTTTCATGGGGAACGCTTCAATTTTTTTTTAAAGTCCAGGTAAATACAACCTGCCCATCCATTACTCTCTTAAACAATTTCCAAATCCCTGTCATAATAGTAATTAAAAAAAATGATGTGCATGAGTGTGTAGACCGATAATCAAATTATTTACCAATTAGTGCGTTATTTGTGAAGTATTGAATCCACTTTACTTTCATGGCTTAGAATTAAGTGCTTTAATGGGTCTTCCTGTCGCCTTTTCTAAATATAACCACAACATGACCCATCTTCCACGCTTTTTTTAATTTACTTTCCTGTAGTGAAATCTTAAAAATTTCCCATCTACACATTTTTTTAAGACCCAAGGTGCTATCCCTTCTGAATGATCTTAGTAACAATTTCTCTGCTTCCTTATAGTTACCTCAGTATCCTCTAATTCAGCTGTCTGACTGGGATTAAAATCTCTTACATGGACAGTATCTTCTTTCTTAAATACACTCAGAAAAACTTTCTCTTTAATTTTTCACACATTTCCTCCTCTCTGTGATGTTGAATATTTCTTCCGCTGTTGTAGGGTTGCCTTCTGTCATTCTGGTGCTTCTTTTATATGCCGATACATAAACGATGTCTGTCATTATATTGAGGAATCTATTGACCATTTATTTACAGTTTCGGACTCAAAACTTGCCCAATTTATTTCTTTATAATTAAAATCTCCAAGTACAATAAATTTTTCCTCCTCTCCGTCACTTTTAACATAAGAACATAAGAAAGGAGGAACACTGCAGCAGGCCTGTTGGCCCATACTAGGCAGGTCCTTCACAATCCGTCCCACTAACAGAATATTTGCTCAACCCAATTTTCAATGCTACCCAACATTTCCCTAACAATATTATGTAATCCCTCTTTATACAATCGAACTCTTCTCTTTCTCAAGTATTATTAAATGGTGGTTTATATACATTTACTACTAAGCGTTTCTTATCTTTATTTCCTACACTTATCCCTAAAATTTCCAAATTTTCAGGAATTTTAGACTTCAGTTTCTATTTCTTGAAGATTCTTTTAGCAATACTGCCAATCCTCCTTTCTTCCCTACTGTCTCTTCTCCACTCTGAATAATTTCCATCAAATGCAACTTCATTTGATACATGTTTTTCCAGTTTGGTTTCAGGTAGACAAATGAAATCAGATTCCTTTTCGTTATTATCCCTAAGTTCTTATCTTTTTGAGATTTATCTGTCTATATTAGTATTTAAAATCTTCAGAAATGTATTATTCTCACCGTAGCCCCTTTTTTTCTATTTGTTTTCACTTGATTTTCATCAGTTCTGTGGTTGTTTCTTTGAAAAAAACATTTAATGGGTTTGTGTGGCCCAGTTAGTCTAAGAAGAAATTCTTCACTTCAACCCTCATTCAACGTCTCAGCAGTGTTTATGAAATCTTTTATTTTCACCCTTTCCTCATTAGAATGAGCTTATCTAATTTATATATCCTTATAACCCTTCAGTTCCTTGATGTCCTTAGCATTTTTTAACATTTCTACATTATCCTGAATCTGTGTATATGTTATTTTCATGGCCTATGCTTCTCTTATTTTCCAAAGCGCCTATATGCCACAATATATTCTTGAAAGCTGAAATACACAATACATTTTGTCATATCATTTATGTGCAGCTCTTCCGCCTTGATTCTTTCAATTTGTGAATTTATTTCTTTTTTCAAGACAGGCCAAAACAATTAACAGTTTTATATCTATCAACAGTGTTCCCTCAATACCTTTGGGTTATTTTCAGTCTCCTTTTTTATGACTTTACTAATATTGGCTCTAGCAGTGAATTCTTTAATTTCATCAGTTATTAAACCTTTGTATTTTCTTCAGAGTATTTTTCAAAACTAGTTTCAGTCTAAGATTTACATTATTCCAGACTTTTCCTCTCGTGATGCTGAGCCCAAGATTCTTTTCCTTGATGAGGTTTGCAGTCTTTAACCCCTGAGAATGTACTCCCTCTGCGGTCTTCTTTGACCTTGGTGAGGTTAAACTCCAAGAGCCATTTGTCGGACCAAGACTGCAGCCTGTCCAGGTCCCTTTGTAGTCTTACCTGGTTCTCGTCTGCTTGAATTCTTTACATTATCTTCACGTAGTCTGCAAACAATTTCACCTCTGAATCTATCCCTTCCGTCATGTCGTTCACATATACCAGAAACAGCAACGGACTTAGGACTGAATCTTGTGGAACCCCTTCGACACAGGCGTCCACTCTGACAAATTGTCACATGCCATCACTCGTTGTTTTCTTTCTTTCAGGAAATCCCTGATCCATTGCAGTGCTTTTCCTGCTATTCCTGCCTGCTTCTCTAGCTTTGGTACTAATCTATTGTGCCTAACTGTGTCGAAAGCCTTACAGTCCAAAAAAAATGCAGTCTACCCACTCCTCTCTCTCCTGTGTACTTCTGTTACTCTGTCGTAGAGCTACAGTAGGTTTGTGATACAGGATTTCCCATTCCTGAAGCCGAGCTGCTTGTCATGTATGAATTCATTCCCTTGATAATCTCCTCCATGACTTTACATACTGTACATATCAGCAACACTGGTCTGTAGTTTAGAGTTGCCTACCTGTTTCCCTTCTTAAAAACTGAGACTACATTTGCTGTCTTCCACACCTCAGGCAGTTGCCCAATGTTTATGTTTGTGTGTGTACTCACCTAGTTGTGGTTGCAGGGGTCGATTCATAGCTCCTGTGCGTGTGTGTTTCTACCGAGGACAGGTGATTTCACTAAGTTAAATTTGGTTTGCTGGCACTTCTAACATTTATTTTTTAATTCAAGAAGTGCATGTTGTTAGAGAGCAGCAGCTTCTGTGTTCAATGATGTGGCTGGGTCAGCTAATGGGTTGGTGCCAGGGTGGACGTCAGGGTGAGTGGCTGGGTCGCCTCCTGGGTGGGTGCCTGGGTGGTCGTCTGGGTGGGTTGCTGGGTCGGCTCCTGGGTGGGTGGATGGGTCGGCTCCAGGGTGGGTACCTGGGTGAACGCCTTGGTGGGCTCTAATTATATGTCCTGAGAGTGTGCTGCACTATTTCCAATGTGTTTATATTGTTGAAGTCTCCTTCTGAAGCTTTAGACAAGAGTCACTTATGGATTATTTTGGTAACTGGTGGGAATATTGTAGTGCCTCTTACGAATTTGCTTTTTTTCCACGAGTTCCTTCTTCAAACATATGTAATATTATATGTATATTCACGCGGCCATATGTGATGTCACTCAAGGATTTTAAAAACTGGAAAGATTTTTTTTTATTAACACATTGGCCGTTTTTCGCCGAGGCAGGGTGAGCCGACAGAGAAGAAACATTTTCATCATCACTCACTCCACTACTGTCTTGCCAGAAGGGTACTCACATTACATTTCAAAAAGTGCAACAAATCTCCACCCCTCCTTCAGAGAGCAGGCACAGTACTTTCCACGTCTAGGACTCAAGTCCGGCTAACCGGTTTCTCTGAATCCTTTCATAAATGTTACTTTGCTCACACTCCAACAGCACGACAAGTCATAAAACCATTTGCCTCCACTCGCTCCTATCTAACAAGCTCATGCATGCTTGCTGAAAGTCTAAGCCCCTTGCACACAAAACTTCTTTTACCCCCTCCCTCCAACCTTTCCTAGGACGACCCTACACCGCCTTCCTTCCACTACAGATGTATTCCCCCTTCCAAGTCATTCATTTTCGTTCCATCCTCTCTAAACGTCCAAGCCACTTCAACCCCTCCTCAGCATAATATTCACACTGCATAATATTCACATTGAACAATATATTCACACTGCATAATATTCATACTGCATAATATTCACACTGCATAATATTCACATTGAACAATATTTACACTGCATAATATTCACACTGCATAATATTCCCACTGCAGCGTGTCCATCCAGAGGGAAAATGCATGCCTCATACCGGGCTCATGTCCTGCTTCAGAGGAGCTGGAGGAGATTCATAACTTTTGATATATTGAACCAATGTATTCATGTTTGTGTTTTTTGTCAATGTATTCTATTAATAAAGGTAACCTGTTATATAAAATATAGGGGGTGGTAGGAGAAGAAAATATTCAAACAGCTTCGGGGAGAACCTTGAGTTTTCCCCGAGGTACGTTTATTGCCTTCTCTGAGGATGAGGGTCCCAGTAAAGTTCTAGAGGAGGTACCTCCTCTATATATAAATATATATATATATATATATATATATATATATATATATATATATATATATATATATGTGTGTGTGTGTGTGTGTGTGTGTGTGTGTGTGTGTGTGTGTGTGTGTGTGTGTTATTGTTACCAGAACAAGTCGTATTGATCAATAACAACACTGCAACAAGCCAAGGATTCGAACCCATGCTGCTTTGGCCCGCCTCATAGTGAGTGAAAACTCATGTTGCTCTAACCCACAAGACCACTCAATCCTACAAAGCCCAGCACCCAGCAAAGCTAGGTGTGTTACCCTTGGTCCGAGGACATACGGTGGTGTGGGTGTCTCTGAGCTAATTTCATTCTCCTCCCCGTTTGGTATACTAGCCTCAATGAGCAGTGTTTTATATTAGTGTGACCACGAACAAGTGGTATTGATCAATAACAACACTGACTAGCCAAGGATTCGAACCCATGCTGCTTTGGCCCACCTCATGGTGAGCGAAAACCAATGATGCTCTAACCCGCAAGACCACGCAGTCCTACAAAAACAAAGCACCCAGGTGGTGTGCTTCATGGTCTAAGGCATTGAGCGTCGATGGGCATCACTGCATGCCTTCCTGCGTTTGGACAGATACTGCAACACAGGAGACATCGCTGCGGCTGAACTGTGACGTAACAGGGTACGGTCTCCTCTGGAATGGTGAAGCAGTCAATGTAGTAGTCATTGCAGGGTGCACTCAACCTGGGGCACAACCTGCTGGTGCCCTCGAGTGAGGTGTCGTCAGTAGTCGCAACTGGGCAGGACTTCTTCAGGCAAGCGACTCAGGAGGACATTTCTCGACTGGTACTGTCGCTGGGGCTGTCACTGCTGGCGAGTGTGGAGTCGTGGCAGAGACGACTCAGCGAAACATCTGGAGGTCGTAACAGCATACACCGTACTGCAGTGAGTGAGCTAGCAGATAAAGTGACATCATCTTTGTGCAGGAGCTCACTGAAGCTGTGACACGAGGCTGACAGTCTTGCCTGCCGACAGGCTTAACTGCGGCTTGACAAGTGTCATTCTCTCGGCAGTTGGAGTTACAGCAGAGGTTGGTCTAAGTGTCCTCAGACTGGTTGTCTACATATAACTGCACTCTGGCGGTCAGGTGAAGTGGAACAGGTCTCGATGGGGGAATCATCGCAGGTACGATTCAGTAGGTCATTACGAGCGGCGAACATAAAAAGCTTTCTGTACAAGGGGCTCGGACGCTTGTAAATGACACTTGAACTAACTAATGTCAGCTGTCAAGCGCACGGGTCACACCGGGTGACAAGTAACACGAGGTGCTACACTGGTCTGGGCACAGAACATACTGTGGTCCACACACAGCTGTGCTCAAGACCACACAGGACACGGAAAACTGCACACACCTACTGTACATGCGGTACACCATGGCTTACTAGCAAATGATGCTTTTTTGTGCAAAAATCGACACTAAGCCATACATGAACATGTGAGAACACTGATTGAGAGGAAATAATTAACACATGACATATCTTCTCTCAAACTTCTGACAATACTGAAAATAAAATTCTCACTGTGAAAACAGAACATGTGACATCATATGGTGATGTCAGGGGTGACGTCGTGAGGTGATGTCATGGGGTGACATCACGAGGTGACGTCAGCAGACGTTCTGGGTGACGTCTTGAGGGATGTCATGGGGTGACATCCCGAGGTGACATCAGGCAACATCGTGGGTAACGTCGTGAAGTCGGGCAGCATAGTTGGTGACGTCAGCAGCATGGTGACATCATGGGTTGATGGGCAGCAGGCCACAGCATGTGGCTTGGGACATCTGGCTTGGTAACCCACGTGGCTTGTAGATCCACATGGCTTTGTGATCACCCCACGTGGCTTCGAGTGACCTCGAGCACTCGGATACACAGCTCTGGCAAAGAATTCACAGGAATACAGCAGAAGAAGTGAGATGGTGAGTGGTGTGTGTGGTGGAGTGAGTGGGTGAGTCAGGCCAGGAACTCCTGCCCCTCTTCCTCCTCCCTATCCACAACTCGGGGAGAACCACTCACACTGGATGCAGAAATCACCACAAACACACGTCTGACTTGCTGAATTAGCCGTGCTGAGCTGAAAACAACAGTAGACCCATACAGGTGATGCTGAACACGTGACTTGAGAAACAGCGTGGGCGCTGTGGAGTGGTGTCACAGGGACGCCACTATATTTCTCGAAAAATTCTGCAAATTTCGGCCTAGATCCTGGTTGTACCTGTGTCTGGATGATGAGACTTGCAGATACAACATCAGGATAACTCGTTGAGAGACGGATGCTTCTTGTGTTGGGTGATGAAATGAAGACAACTTCATTCCTCTTCCTTCCTTCCTCGGGCAACACAACCGCTGTGAGGCACCGCTCTCACCATTTATAACCGAAAAAAGATTATTTGCATCTTCTTGGTAGCGGGAATGAATGATAAGGCTTCGGAGGCCTCTTACTTTATTTGCGAGATAGTGGATACACAGGCAGTGTGTTTGTGACCATGGACCAGGAGGGCCATGCCCATGCGAGGGAGAGAGGAGTAGGCCTTGTTGACTCTAGGATGCCTGGACGAGAAGTGAGAGGGAACATGATGAGGCAGACTGGCATGTCCACCGGCTTGCCCTCTGGGGGAATCTATGGGAACTAGGCATGTAGGCTTACTGGCACCACAAAGGTGGAAATGGAAAGAGTCATGAAGGGAACACTTGACTGTCTTCACAGAGAAATGGATGAAAGGTTCGATTGTTTGCACGACACTGACGCCAAGGTTAGGTTCCTTCTCGATGACTCACGAAATCGTAATGACACGATTGCAAACAAACCATACCACGGGTGGGGTTCGAACCCGCGGTCAGAGAATCTCAAAACTCCAGACCGTCGCGTAAGTCACTGGGTCAGCTAGCTTCAGTAAGATTCATCCAACTAGGTATATTTCAACACCATAGGAAGGATAGCATAGGCACCACTGTGTCTACAAATGCAAGTTTTTACAGACGAATCTTCCGCTAGCATGGCCGTGACGAACTCTAGCTCAAGTCCCCTTCAAGCCAGTGGCTTGCACGACGGTCTGGAGTTTTGAGATTCTCTGACCGTGGGTTCGAACCCCACCCATGGTATGGTTTCCTTCTCGATGTTATGGGACTGTGTTACAGCGCCGACAGTAAATTCCTATAGTAGTGCGAAAATTTGGGCGAATTGTACAGCTCTGAAGTTGATGGACAGCAGCTAGTAATATGTTCCTAAAAAGTCGGGCCAACATGAAAATATTAAGACCTGAAGAGCTTCTTCTCTGCTGAGTGTAGAAAGAAAAGAAACTGAAAAAAAATTATTTGAGCAAATCATAGATGAATCTGCATCGATGAAAGCAAGGAAGGTGCAGTCGTAATTTTCATGTAGGCCATAATTTGTTAATTAAAAGATTAACGAGTTTGACTTGTATTTTTGAACTGATTTCATCAAACATTTTATCTAAAAGATGGGTGTCAATGTCGAACAGAGCGTTCAGCTGATATGCGTATTTCCGAACATCGCTTGTCGGTTGATTTGATGGTTTTTATATTTTATTAACAGACTTACACAGAAATCAATAGACCTTATAACCAGTACAGATATTAAAATAATACAACAACACCCATGTGTATCACACATGAATTCTTCAACCAAAGTAAAACTCATCATCCGAATACAATGAAACACGAATAAATGCAATACTGACATAAAGCAAAACAATAAAAATACATATCATGGATCATGAACATTCTAACTGCCATAAGAAAACACGTAATTATTAATATCATAATCGAGAACTATAAACATGCACCTCACCTCACTACCCCAAAATAAATTGCACACTAAATGTTATCCCAAACAATGTGAGAATTTTTTTAATTAATGTAACGAAATATACAAATACAATCGATGAGTGCCGAAGTGGGACTACAGCCAGCTCGCATTTTTAAAATGCTCTCTTGTATCTTCATATTGGCTGTGTTATTCTTACTTTCACTGCCACTGTTGATGTTTTGCTAATGCTGTGAGATGTAGATAGGTGAGCTAAAGTTTTAGTTTCATAGCGGTTGTTAAAGGCGGTAGTAGGAGCAGCAGCAGCATCAAGAAGTTAGAAACAGTACTTAGATGGTTTGATATACCGGTTAATATACTTGAAAGTTATATTATGTTATTGTTTTCCAGAGTCGTAAGTTTCTCACAATTTCATTTACTTGATCTTTTTGCATAATTTTTTGTTACTAATACAGAAACTTCTAAATCCTTTTCTCTATCTGATACTCTCAATATTTTGTCACACATCTATATTACTTATGTGACCTAATTCACTCTCTCACATTTCTATTAAAATCCATCATTCATTATCACTCCATGTCCTCAATGTATCCAGATCATTTTATAAGCATTTACAGCCATTTTTATTAATATTACATTAAATTTTTGCATCATCCGCAAACATATTCATATATTTTTTATTCCTTTTGGTAACTAAGTCACATAAATTATAAACATTAATGGGAAAAATGCAGAAAAAGTGAATGTTAGAACACTTTATTTTTTAGTATAGTCGCATGAGAGAGAGAGAGAGAGAGAGAGAGAGAGAGAGAGAGAGAGAGAGAGAGAGAGAGAGAGAGAGAGAGAGAGAGAGAGAGAGAGAGAGAGAGAGAGAGACAGACAGACAGACAGACAGACAGACAGACAGACAGACAGAGAGTGAAGGGAGAGAAAAGCGATCTCCTATCTCATTTACCTTTGATATACCTTTGATGAGTTCCGAGAGTTTTTCTTCTTCCAGGACCGGCCATGGGCCAAACTCGTCTGGTGCTTGTCTGGTCAATCAGTCTGTTGCTGGTGGTGGCCCACTGCCCCACATATCCATCACGGCCTGGATGATCTGGCACCTGGTGAAGATACTTGTCCAGTTACCTCTTAAAAACTTCTACACTTGCCCCAGCAGTATTTACGATATCTTCTGGTAAGATGTTGAATAATCTGGGACCAGGAATGCTGATACAGAGGCCGTAAACGACCTCTGTATTTGTTCCAGCTCTGATATTTCTCCTGCCCTGAATGGGGACGTCAACAATGAGCAATATTCTAAATAAAAGAACACGAACGATTAAAAGTGTCGTTAGTGGCACTACTTTCCTTGTTTTGAAGGTTCTCATTATCCATCCCGTCATCCTGCTGGCTGTCGTAACCTTTATCTTAATATGTTCTCTGAAAGAAAGGTAAGGGAAGAGGATAAAGTGTTGTGGAAACACAGGTGATAATGGCAAACTTATCTGAAAGGACAGTTATTAGTTTCTCTTTCCTCTGAATGTGATGTTCTTATATTCACCGTTTTAGTCCATTTCCTAGAACTCGGAAATCATAATGGAAAAGGGGAAAAATGTTTGGAAAAAGACAAGATATAATGGTAACCTGAAGCAGTTTCAAGACTCCACAACACCTGGGCAAACATTCCTCTAGGGGACGTTTGTAGAGTGTATTCTATGAAGGTTTTGATCTTACTTCAGTTTTCGGAACCTTTTCAATCTCCAATCTTAAAGGAAGAGGGAAAAAGGGCTGTGAACATGGAGGAGATACTGGTGACCTTCAATACCATTGTTTTTATCCCTTCTTTTTCTTTACTCCATATTTTAGCTGAGAAAAGAAACAAAACTCCATTATATAATCTTTATTTACCAAGCCAGTGATATCATCCACCACAGCAAATACACAAACTCTCGTGTGGGGCGATGCCAGCAGCTCTGAATCCACCCCTCCAACCACATATAGCTGAGTACACATACATGCATACATTCATACGTACATACATACATACATACATACATACATACATACATACATACATACATACATACATACATACATACATACATACATACATACAAACATAGATGAAAGACATCACAATAAACGCGTGATCAGAAATATATAAAAGTACCTCTCTTGTAATTTTATACACATACTCCCATTCATAAAACCAGGCATCTAAATATATTCATACAAATATACATTCAAGTATTCATACGAACATGTACAGAAGTATCTACTGATAAATATGAAAACAAGTAAACGATGAAAATCACTGTTAGAATATTTAGTATCTCTTGCATTATTGAGATTAAGATAATTACACTGAGTCATAGTAAAAGAAATGTAATTGTCAATAATAATTGTAACTGTAAATAATAACTGTAATTGTGATAGACTTGTGACTTGATGCTGCTACTTACCATACAGGAGAGTAAAGCGTCTGGACGCTCCTATTACGTCCAATAATTGTACTGAACTAAACGTTATTTAAATACTTATATTTATACTTATATCTATATCCACCATACTAACTAACTCTTTTCCCCTCCCTCTCTTGCTGTCTCCCTCCACTCCTCTCTCCCTCCCTCCCTCCCTACCTCCCTCCCTCCCAGTGTTCAACCCCTGCTTTATCTTTCTCATCCTCCCTCTGTACATTTCTTAAGGACAATGAAGATAAAGTTATAGTAATTAAGAAAGAGAGGAGAGAGAGCGCAGGCAGCTGTTGTGTTTGTTGTTGTGATTGTTGTTGTTACTGTCGTTGTGGTGGCTTTTGTTGTGATGTAGGTCAATTGTGCTTGGGCGTTCAGAGGTTGACTTAACTACACCTCTTGTCACACCCCTTGTCACACCCCTTGCCTTGGCAGGGAAGTGTTAAAAATGTAAGAAGACAGCTGGCGCTGTCTCGGTCTCAGGTGTTTTGTTCATGATGGCGACAGTAAGGAGTGGTCAGTGACTCTGGAGAAATCTACCTTTGGTGTGAAAACAAGTGGTGTACGCCTCAGGGGGATGAACCCCAAAACCTGGAGTTTGAGGGAAGGGGGAGGGGGTGGCAGAGAGCGCAAAATAAGCTCTAGGAAACAGCTCTGGCCTGTGTGCAGAGCGCTGGGCAAAAAGACTTGGGTCCTTGCCCTGTGTGCAGAGGGCTCTGTAGAGAGCTCTGGAGAGAGAGCTGTCACATATGTGGGTCTTGCGACCTGTGGCTAGAGACTGACCGAGATCCTGTGTGGAACTGTTCTCTGAACTTTCATTGTAAGTTATATTCACTTCTGTGTCAGTTAAATTGAAACCTCTGTCTCAGCTTGTGTACGCTCCTCATTTATCTTAATCCATTCCAGTCCTCTTGTTCCCAATTATGTTACTGTACAAGGACTTAGAAATAAAACTGTTTGAGTGGAATAGTAATGTTCGCTTTCCCCATTATTTTATTTAATATTTTATTCTTATTCTTCTTTTATTTTAAGTATTGAAGGGTGAATAGTGTAGAGTTAATGGGAGGTGGTGGTGTATTCACCAGTGACCTCACATTACCTCCGCTTTACTCCTTTACTCTCTTATTCTTCTTTTTTTCTCCCTTATCCCTTATTATTGCCTGAATTCCATCCTCCTATATGACATTGTTGTTGCTGATGTTGTTGTGGCTGTTGTTGTTGTTGTTGTTGCTGTTGTTGTTGTGGTTGTTGCATTTTTGTTGTGGTTGTTGTTGCTGTCCTTATTGTTTTGGTTTTGGTTCTTTTTGTAGTTGTTGCTGTTGTGGGTGTTGTTGAGGTTGTTGTTTTGATGCTGTTGTGAATGTTGTAGTTTTTGCTGAGGTTGTTGGTGCTTTTGTTGATGGTTAGGTTAGTGATCCATGTACAGTGATTAGTGAAATCCAGACTAGGAACCTGCCATCTTATTCCTGGTTCCCTGAATTAATTCTTACCTCTATCACACATGGACAGTTGTGTGGAAACAGTTGCACTGTGGATCTCTGGTGGAGGTAATCGGCTAGACCCTTTATGTTTAGCCCCAAAGCACAAAGAATGCACATTCTATACTACTTCTTAGTACTTAAATGGAGCTGGGGGTTCACTCTGGGCCGTGGTCACCTGAGATACCTGTATGAGTCACGTGTTACTGCCTAGTAAACTAGCGAGATATTTGTTATCACGGTGAAATGTATCTAATTCGCGTCATAATGTGTTATCAAATGTTAGAAGACTTCACTGCACAGCTTCAGGATAAGTCGTCCTGTGCTCACTATGTTTTGTGGGTGACTGGCCCATAGGCGCAGCTGGCTCATGCATACCCCGTGGGCACTCACAGCGGGCTGCAGTGTGTCTATTACCCATAATTGTGTAGACTGTGAGAGGTGTTATAGAAACTAAGCCTAAATATGTATAAGTAGTAATGTATAATGGATGCTTCATTACAAATTAAGAGTGTAAAAAGAATGTGGCACCCCGAGTAGTCATACATGGGTTTGTTTGTCCCTCTTTCTTTTACCCAACTTAGGGAGGGTTAACAGTCTGGAAAATTTGAGATTTTCCACAATTATTATTGTTGTTACTACTTTTGATAGCATTATATAGAGGATATTTTGAGATATAGTGTTAATTTTATTAATAATAAATATAGTAAGTACTTTGACGGTTTATTGAGTATATAGTAACATTGTTTGAGAAATGTAATTTTTATCTGTAATTTATAATTTTGAAGAAAACAATAAGGTGGAACAGAGTGTTGTTAGAATTTATTGTTTGAACGTAAGTTGGAAGCTTTAGGAATAACAGCAGCAATAACAGCAGCAGCACCTCCCTGAGCAGCAGTAGCATGAGAAGAGAGAAACAGCAGTTTGATGATTTATTTAAAGAAACTCTTTAGTAATTACCTAGATAATTGGAAGGTGAAAGGCAAGGTGTGGAGAGAGAGAGAGAGAAAGGGAATAACAAGTGGTTCCATTTTTTAAATGTTCTTCCTCACCTTCGGGGTCGTTGTGTGTTTTTTTTTGTTTTTGTTTTTTTGCTGCTGCTGCTGCTGATGATGATGATGTTTTTGGTGCTCCTGCTGCTGCTGCTGCTGGTCCTGCTGCTGCTGCTGCTGCTGCTGCTGGTCCTGCTGCTGCTGCTGCTGCTGCTGCTGCTGTTGTTCTTGGCATTATATCTTGGGTATTTGTAGGTGTTATTTTTCCTTTCATGAATCTATTTATTTAGTAGGTTGAGATTTTTTTGCGAATATGGTAATAATGTTTCATGTACAAGATGAAAGAAGGTGAGGTATAGATGCAGCATCAAAACTGTAAAGAGTTCTAATTAATATAGTGAGTAAAAGATGCAAGGTGGAACAGTGTTACCATAATTGCAGTATTAGTTTGAAGGCATTAGGAGGAGCAACAGTAACTTGAACAAGTGAGAATCAGCAATTTGATGGTTTGATTAGAGGTATAAATAAGGAATTATCTAGGGAAAACTATGGTCGTGGACTGGTGTGGAGTGACTTAGAAAATAACTTAGAAAACTTAAATGACTTGCAAGACTTTGAAGACCCCCACAACCTCTAGTGGAACTTGCCTGTAGTGAAGGACAGGGTTCATTGCCTTTGATGTGTGTGTTTGTGTGTGTGTGTGTGTGTGTGTGTGTGTGTGTCTATTTGTGTGTGTGTGTGTGTGTCTGTTTGTGGGTGCGTGTGTGTGTGTCTGTGGGTGCGCATGCGCGCGTGTGTGTGAGTTGGTTGGCAAATTTTCCTGTAGGTGATTTTTGCGGTGTTCGTTCTATGACGGTGTTGCTCTTACCTCTTCCTATTTTAGTTCCTTTTCTTTTAATTAGATTTTAAGAAAGAAGGAAAAAGTTTTATGGAAACACAGGAAATAATGGTGACTTTGGACTCTCTGAGAGCACCACTTCATCTTGGCAAACTTTTTTGAAAGGGTTCACAACCAAGGGCGCCTTTTTGGAAAATGTTGTGCACTTTCCGAGTGGCTGTGTGTTATTCTTAGTGTTGCTGCTGCTGCTGCTGATGATGATTTTTGATGTTGCTCTTGTGATTATATAAGGATTATTTGTAAGTGACAGTCTCATTGTTACGTTTTTAATCTTTGTAACTAGTAGTATAAGAGTTTTTTTGTGAATATAGTAATATTTTTTATTGTGTAAGATGTTAGGATGTGAGCTAGAGATGTGAGAACATAAGAAAGCAGGAACACTGCAGCAGGGCTGTAAAGATTTGTTAAATCCTGAAAGGAGGAGCAGAGTGCTGTCATAATTTTTTTATATTTTATTATAAAGACATATTTCAACATACATAGTAATATTACAAAATCCCAACAGCCAAAACATAAGACGCGCCTGAACATGAAGCAACCTCACCAAACTAACAACATACTGCAAAACTTCAACATGACATTCCCTATCAATCTTTGTACAAAACTGCATGCTTGTACAAACAATGATAACAATAGATTGTGCATAGACATAATAACCTACCCAGATAAATTTATTCCGAATAGGAACACAAACAATACAAAGTAACATAAAAAAATACTTGAAGTACAAGCGTACATGACATGTAAACTCCTGTACAATTCATACAGCCCCCCACACCTACACACCACACCTACACACCTCTCCAAAGACTAGGCTCAGCTAATACCTAAATATATACAACCTTGTCCTCCAATAACATAACAATACAAATCAAACTTTATATTGCTAACAATGTAAAGCATTGTCCTTGCCTCTTGAAAAACGTTCAGCCCTTTGTCAGTAACATGTAACAAGATTACCATCAATATACAATGGGTATGAACTCGATAACAGAAATATCCTAGATCTGTCTATACCCCAACCATAATATGTGTGACACTAACATGACTGTCACCGATGTATGCACTCTGCTTGCACAGTAATCCTCTACCCAAACAGATTTAACATATAATGTATACGCATCCTAACCATCACACTATTATAACCTCTATACATTGAGGGATACTAACTTTGCACTGATATAATCATAACATATAACATGGGTATCACCTTAACAGATCTTACAGGCCTGAACATTACAGGAAGTTAGAAGTTTCTACCACACATACCATAATACATTTCACAGTCCTGTTACCTGCAATTTTATATGTGTGTATTCACCACACATAATAATTATAACATTGGAAAATAATTATCCCTCACACCCCACCCAGAAGCAGAAGAAAACCCCCAAAGTCTTCCCCTGATGCACCCCCCTCCATCCCCCCCTGTCATTAGTCATCACTCAATCACAAGACCACCACCATACACCCCTTTCGCTACCCTACCATACCTACCCCCCCTTCACACTCACAGTCGCACACACCTAACCTTGCCGGGTCACCATTTGGAGAAGACCCGGGCCGGATGTACCGGCGAACATACAACAACAACAACACCTAACCTGTCAACCAACACACACACTCTCCGACCCCCATTCCTCTACCCCAATCCTAAGACCCAAATTCGCCCAGCCCTTTTACATCCTACGTCCCTGACCTAACAACCAACCCATCGTCATAGCCTTGTAACCCTCAGAAAAACCTGAGTCCCACCTACGCCCATACAACTCCCGATTCCTACCATGAGTCCTATAGATCCTCGCAGCTAAAGCCCAAATCCGAACCCTACCTGACTCCTCTCGAAAATCCCATGAAACGTGTATGAAATCTAACCCCAGATACATGACCGCCCTTCGCACCCCCCTCCCTGAGACCCCCAAATCCAAACTCAACACTCTCAACAAAGACACCCCCCCACGCCCCCGACCACAGCACCAAACCACTCCCTCACATCACCCAGTTCCTCACAAAAGTATACTGCATGGTATGCCGTGTCTAGCTGTCTGCAAGGACTACAAAGCCCCTTCCTCACTAACCCCATTTTAAACAACTGCGCTTTCGACTCCAGAATACCATGCAGAAATCTAAACCCGTCTCTCTAACCTTAGCAGGCAGCTTAACCCAATGGAACCAGTACCACGTTGCTTTCCAATCGTGCATTGGATACATTGCGATACCCTGCACTACATCCGCCCCTCCATTTCCCACCCTATCTAGGACCCCCAATTTCACCTTACACGGCTCCTGCACAACTAATAAAAACCTTACCATTGCCTCACCCACTAGAATGTCCTTACCTACCCACCATCGTCTTATCTCCTCCATCACCCTCCCAACCTTCATCCCCATACCCCTCCCCTTGCTACAAAATCCTGCTTAACAAATATACCCATCAACCTCCACCACAGAGGTATCAACCCCAACCCTCCATACCCCAATTTCGTCATGACCACCCCTTGCCCCAAACAATGTCTCCCAAACCCCCAATACTCTCCTCTGTAAACTTATAGCGTCCTTCTCGACAATCGGATAAACAGCTGTTCCTTGCTATAACCGACTATATATTAAGGTATTAATCACTATCACCCTTTGCAAAAGCGTTATATCCCCAGGCCTCCAACCCGCCATCCGTCCCATGGCCTTTCCCACCACCATAGACGAATTCATCTCCCTAGCCACCTTCCCATCATTACAAAAAATAATGCCGCAAATTTTAAGGCTATCCACCATCGTCCATCCTAGCTCCTGTCCCCACATCCCTCCCACCCACGACCCCACCTCCAGAAACTTAGATTTTACCCTGTTAACCCGCATTCTCGTTGCCTTTCCAAAGATACCTACTATTCCTTCCACACACACTAAACCCTCCCTGGATCCCACCATAATAGTGGTATCATCTACATACCCCACAATCCCTGGCTCGACCCCAATTACCCCACCAATCTCCCTAACCCCTACCTTAATTAACCTATAGAAGGGATCATATAAACATGCAAAGAAGAGCTGCAACAAGGGACATCCCTGCCGCAGTCCCCTTTCCATTCTCACAACCTCCCATTAATCTGCACCCTCACCTGAGCCCCCTCATACAGCGTTTCGACCCAGCCTACAATTTCATCCCCGAATCCCTGCCTCCTTAATATCGCAACCAAAGCATCACACTGCACCCTATCATATGCCGTCTCCCAAACCAGACCTACGACACCCCCCCCTCTCTCCTCTCCACAAAACTTTTAATATGCCTGTGCCCATTCTGCATGCTCCTCCCAGGTACACCGTACTGTCCTTCATCCACCAGTCTGTCGAACACCTTTTTCATTCTATTCACCAAAACCTTTGCAAAAAATTTATAATCAGCGCAAAGCAAGGTGATGGCTCTATACCCACTCAGTGCACCACCTTCTCCTCCCTTCGGCACCAAGACCACCACCCCTATTCTCTGATAATCCCCCATACTCCTTCCCAATTTCATGGCATTTAACACACGTAGTAACACTCCCTTCAATACATCCCAATGAGTGACATAAAAGTCCCCAGGAATTCCATCCATACCCGGTGTTTTTCCTAAGTTCAACCCCTTCACCGCTTGCCACACCTCCTCCAAAATTTCCCCCTCCATGACCCTTCGAGCCTCATCACTAATTCCCCTACACACACCATCCAAGAGTATCTCCCTCTCCTCCGCCCCACCCACCTCATTCCTCCACTTATGCTGGAACCAAACTCTGGCATACTCACACATTCCCTCCGTTGTGTGTAACACCTGCCCCAGTCTGTACCCTTCCATGCCTTCCTCTACCTTCAGCGACATCACCGTCATACTCTTCCTCCTATTCCTAAATCTTTGCAACACCATAGCCGACGGTTTGTCACCCCACAAAACATCTTCTAACCCACTACGCACCCTGATCGCCTGAAACCTTTCATTTTGAATATCCTTTAACCATTCCCGTAACCTTCTTACCTCCTCCTACGATCGCCCTACCCCTCCCCCTTGACATTCCCACAACTGAGCCTCCATGTATCTTTGTAAACCAAACCTCAGCCTTGCATCCTCTCTTCCCTCCCTCTGATAATATTCCCTTATTGCCACCTTCGCCCTCACAGACCACCACGCTACTATATCCCCAATCCCCTTCCCCTCACCCCACAGCCTTGATGCCCGACCCTTTGTAGCAAACGGGTATTTAACTTCCAATAACTAGGGTACACCGCAACCACTCCCTCCCACCAAAGATCAATTAAAACACCCCAATGATCTGAAAACCCCACGTCTACACAACTCACGTTTCCAACCCTACTATCCCCAGAAACATAAATCCTATCAAGCCTCGCAGCATAACCTCTATGAAAGAACGTATGCTCGACATTCCATCCCCTCACCCCTTACGACATCTACCACCCCAATCGCCCCCAATGCCTCCCGCAACACCCCCAGAACACAACCAGCTCCCCTAGGTTCTACATCTTTCCTCCAAATGACAATTCCAATCCCCCCAACGACCGTTACTAAGGGCATCCCACGAAGCGCATAAACTAGCTCCTCCCTGACAAACTGCCCCTTTACTTGACGACTGCTTACTGCCGGCAAGTACACCCCAATGAAACAAACCTGTACATCTCCCCACAAACACTCCACCTGGACTATCTTCCCCCCCCCCTCCTCCTACGCTTTCAACCGAAAAGGGCTGGATGAACATATACCTATCGCAACCCCACTCTTGACATTCTCGGAACTACCAGTGTACATCTCATAACCATTCAACCTCAACTCTCTACCACACCTAAAATTCTGCTCCTGAAGGAAGCACACATCCACTTTCAAACGTCTCAAAGTCACTTCTACCCACTTTCTCTTTACCTCCGTGCGGAGGCCATTAACGTTCATGTCTAAACACTTGAAAGCCTCATCAGGGGTTTACCTCTCTGCTTCGGCTGTTTCAACATACCCAGGGTGACATTCCCCTTCCGATCTTCTCCCTCAATCCTCTCCTTCATCATCGCCACCAGGCTCTTCCGCTTTTGCCTTCCCTTCCCACCCTTAGCCACCTCTACCCAGGCCTTTTTGCATGACCGCTGACCAGGGGTTAGTACATCATTCTCACTCATTCCACTGGGCCTTTTACAGGACTCACCCAATACCTCCATATCCCCACCATCATTCCCCCTATACACCTCCACCTCCACAGTCTTAGATACCATAGGAGGACCCTTCCCCTGACTCTGTGCACATTGATTCACTACATCCTCTGGAACAACATTATTCACCTCACTCACACACAACAAATCCCCAGTTCCAGGGCTATCCAAGATCATACACAGATCAACCAAAGAGAGGTCCTGGGAATCATCCCTCACCCCCGATGGGCCATCCACTGGCTTCATCCGAGTCTGCTCGACCCATGTTTCCTGCGTTGCAGGTGACAAGGTTGTCACCACCTCCTCCACAGCCTCCAATGCCTCACTCCACTTTCCTGAAACTTCCACAGCCGCCTCCATCTGCTACTCATGACTCACTGCCTCATCTCCTGCCGCATTCCCAGCACCAACAGCACAGCCATGATGTTGCAAGTCTCTCCTGCTGTCACAAGATGCCGCTACGTGACCCGTGTCTCCACACAGTTTACATGTCCTCACTTGCCCAGCATACGTAGCATACACATGAGTACGGAACATCTCCATCATCACATACGAGGGAATCTGTCTCCTCAGTGACATTTTAATGGAGAATGAGCTTTCCAGCATACCGGCGTAGAAACCCTGGGCCCACTGACCCACCGTTATGGCCTGGATGACGCCATATTGTTGAAATACCTCCTTCAATCCACCTCACATGCCTCAAAGGGACATTTCGAACTTTTATCCATGAATAGTGTGTCGAAACATCTATCAGCCGAACCTCCAAGCTGGAATTGATGACTAACCTCTTCTCTTGATAGTCGTCCACTAGTTTGTCATAACTGCTGCCGGTGTTAAACTTTACAAATATTCTTGCTGCTCCATTCAATGATACTCCGTACATGTCCTCAGCAGAGATACCATACATGACCCGTAAATCAGGGGTAGAAGAACATCAGCATTGCTAGGGTACACAGCCCCTTAGAGCAGCTCTATACAGACAGTAGTGACTCTCCTCCTGTAACTCTCCGCCATCTTGTAGAAAATAAAGTTGCTCCATTTCGCCACCAGAGCTCCAGTACAGCACACCCTACCACCATGAAGGCTGGGTAGCGAATGTGCTGTCATAATTATTAGACTGTAGGTTAAAGGCAGTATGAGCAGCAGCAGCAGCAGCAGCAGCAGCAACATGAGGAATTATCAAGGAAACACAAGAGTCAGGGCGAGGAGTAGAGTGACTTAGAAGTGACTTAAGAGACATAGAAGACTGAAGACACCACAACCTCTAGGAAGACTTGCCTAGAGGGTTGGAGCTGGGGACATTGGTTTTAAGGTGTGTGTGTGTGTGTGTGTGTGTGTGGGTGTGTGTGTGGGTGTTGTGTGTGTGTGCGTGTGTGTGTGTGGGTGTTGTGTGTGTGTGTGTTGTGTGTGTGTGTACTCACCTATTATAGTTCCTGGCCCCGCCTCTATACTGATCGCTACTATGTGTGTGTGTGTGTGTGTGTATGAATGTGTATGTGTGTGTGTGTGTGTATGTATGTATTTATGTATGTATATATTTTCTTATTTAAAGCTACTGGTACAGAATTGTGCTTGTGATGTCCCATTCTCAGCACATTGTTAATCGTACATTTTTTTTGTTTTCAAATAGTTACAGCACTTATTAATTCCATCTTTAATGCATTCCCTGTTGCAGGTACGAAAAAATCTTATTTATCTTCTATCTCAAGTTCTTTCAGGACCTTATAGGTTATCATGTCTCCTCTTTTTTCCCTGTCAGCCAAGTTGGGCAACGTTAAACGTTTTCAGCCTTCCTTCATAGTTCATACCGAACATTTTCAAGATTATCTCTTGTGCTTTTTCATTAGTTACCACCAAACACCTGCTACGTGCACAAATATCGGCGCAATATATGTTATACACAACTTTCTTAACATTTCGTCATCCATATATTTGCAAGTTATTTTATAGTTTGTCAGAGTAGCCATTGAGTTTCTCACATCTACATGATATTCTGTACACAATGTTTTGTTAATACTAAATCCTGGATCCCTTTCTCTATTTGATTTTCTCTACATTTTGTCACATATCTATAATCCTTAAGTGACCAGGTTTTACTTCATGAATTTCAAGTAAAATCCATCATCCATCTATTACTCCATGTTCTCTATATATCCAGATCCTTTTGCGAGGATTTACAGTCATTCTTCATTAATAATATATATATATGAGGTTTTTGCATCATCTGCAAACATATTCAAATATATGTTTTTATAAAAGTTACATAAATTAGATACATTAATGGGACAAGTACATAAATATAGGTTGATTTTTTTTTAAATTACATGAGTACTGACCTGTAGTCCCTTTAGAAAAGAGGTGACAGTATACCCATTCAACTACGTGTGCGTGTGTGTGTAAGATAGATAGATAGATAGAGAGAGAGAGAGAGAGAGAGAGAGAGAGAGAGAGAGAGAGAGAGAGAGAGAGAGAGAGAGAGAGAGAAAGTTGAGTGATGTTCTCCTATCTCATTTTTTAGTCCATTTTGTATGTAGGTAGTAGTGTGTGTGTGTGTAGACAAGCAGCAGCAGAAGCAGCAACGGCAGCGGCAGTAGCAGAAGCAGCAGCAGAAGCAGCAGAAGCAGCAACGGCAGCAGGTGCAGCAGAAGCAACAACGGCAGCGGCAGTAGCAGAAGTAGCCGTAGCAGCAGCAACAACAACGGCAGTGACAATAGCAAAAGCAGCCGCAGCAGTAACAGCGGCAATAAGAGAGGCAGCAGTAATAGCGACAATATGAGAAGCAGCAGCAGCATCAACAGCAGGAGGATGAGAGTAACATAAATTTGATAGTCTGATTAGTGGAACTCAGTGAGTGAGAGTAAGCTAGGGACGTCAGGAGAGGAGCAAGGGGTGGACGACTTAGAAACCTCCTGACTATCTTGGGTAACTGTCTTGGGAAGGGTTGAGAGGGAGGGAAGGAGAGATGGAAGAGGGATGGGGGTAAGAGGTTGCTTGGAAAAATAGATACAAAGGAATTTTATACCAGATGCTGCAGTAGAAATGGATCCAGTCTCTAATTTTCCATCGTGTCGGTATTTTATAGCATTTATCTTCAAGAGTTAGCTAACTAGACTGGAAGTCATGTTTCCCCTAACACCAGTGAGACTAAAGCATGATCTACAGATGCTTCATTCTCCTCCTGTATGTTCTGGACTCACGAGCGATGCTATACGTAATGTCCATCACAAAAAAAGCAGGACATACAGGAAGAGAATGAAATAGGTGGAGACCATGCGTGAGGCGCTCAAGAGTGCCCAGCGATAGAACAAATATGGCTTGCAGTCAAGCAGCCTGCGTAACGTTATGAGGCATCGGTAGTTGAGTAGTTTAAGGCGTCAGGATGGTAGCTGCTGATCTGGGTGCAAATCCTGCTGACTGATATTTCCTTCACATACCTTTGTTTGTTCTGTGATAAGCTTTGGATATATATATGTATCTATGAACATATATATATATATATATATATATATATATATATATATATATATATATATATATATATATATACAGTGGAACCTTGATTTTCATGATCCCCAACTTGCATGTAAAAACCACAGTTATTTTCCATAAAATATATTTTTGTTAATATTTTTGGGTGCCTGGAATGGATTAATTGGATTTACATTATTTCTTATTGGAAAAATAATAAAAAAAATACATTTTATAGAGAATAACTGTGGTTTTACATGCAAGTTGGGGATCATGAAAATCAAGGGTCCACGGTAATGGCCAGGGAGGTACAACATTGTTTAGGAGTGAAGAAGAGCAGGATGTGAGTGTGGGGGAGGTGCGTGAGGCATTACGTAGAATGAAAGGGGGTAAAGCAGCTGGAACTGACGGGATCATGACAGAAATGTTAAAAGCAGGGGGGGATATAGTGCTGGAGTGGTTGGTATTTTTGTTTAATAAATGTATGAAAGAAGGGAAGGTACCTAGGGATTGGCAGAGAGCATGTATAGTTCCTTTATATAAAGGGAAGGGGGATAAAGAGAGTGTAAAAATTATAGGGAATAAGTTTACTGAGTATCAAGGTAAAGTGTATGGCAGGTTATTATTGAAAGAATTAGAGGTAAGACAGAGAGTAGGATTGCAGATGAGCAAGGAGGCTTTAGAGTGGGTAGGGGATGTGTAGATCAAGTGTTTACAGTGAAGCATATATGTGAACAGTATTTAGATAAAGGTAGAGAAGTTTTCATTGCATTTATAAATTTAGAAAAGGCATATGATAGAGTGGATAGGGGAGCAATGTGTCAAATGTTGCAAGTGTATGGAATAGGTAGTAAGTTACTGAAGGCTGTAAAGAGTTTTTATGAGGATAGTGAGGCTCAGGTTATGGTGTGTAGAAGAGAGTGAGATTACTTCCCGGTAAAAGTAGGTCTTAGACAGGGATGTGTAATGTCACCATGGTTGTTTAATATATTTATAGTTGGGGAGAGGGGTGGGATTAAATTATAGGGAATTAAATGCAAAATGGGAGTTGACACAGTTACTTTTTGCTGATGATACTGTGCTTATAGGAGATTCTAAAGAAAAGTTGCAAATGTTAGTGGACGAGTTTGGGAGAGTGTGTAAAGGTAGAAAGTTGAAAGTGAAAATAGATAAGAGTAAGGTGATGAGGGTATCAAACGATTTAAATAAAGAAAAATTGGATATCACATTGGAGAGAGGGATTATGGAAGAAGTAAATGTTTTCAGATATTTGGGAATTGACGTGTCAGCGGATGGGTTTATGAAGGATGAGGTTAACCATAGAATTGATAAAGGAAAAAAAGTGAGTGGTGCGTTGAGGTATCTGTGGAGACAAAAAACGTTATCCAAGGAGGCAAAGAAGGGAATGTACGAAAGTATAGTGGTACCAACACTCTTATATGGGTGTGAAGCATGAGTTGCAAATGCTGCAGCGAGGAGGAGGCTGGAGGCAGTGGAGATGTCCTGTCTAAGGGCAATGGTTGGTGTAAATATTATGCAGAAAATTCGGAATGTGGAAATTAGGAGAAGGTGTGGAGTTACTAAAATTATTTGTCAGAGGGCTGACGAGGGGTTGTTGAGGTGGTTTGGTCATTTAGAGAGAATGGATCAAAGTAGAATGACTTGGAGAGCGTATAAATCTGTAGGGGAAGGAAGGTGGAGTAGGGGTCGTCCTAGAAAAGGTTGGAGGGAGGGGGTAAAGGAGGTATTGTTGGCGAGGGGCTTGGACTTCCAGGAAGTATGTGTGAGCGTGTTAGATAGGAGTGAATGGAGACGAATGGTTTTTGGGACATGACGATCTGTTGGAGTGTGAGCAGGGTAACATTTTGTGAAGGGATTCAGGGAAACCCGTTAATTGATTTAGTTGGACTTGAGTCCTGGAAATGGGAAGTACAATGCCTGCACTTTAAAGGAGGGGTCTGGGATAGTGACAGCTGGGAGGGACTATTCTCAGCTGTCGTATTTGAGCGCCTCTGCAAAGACAGTGATTATGTATGAGTGTGGTGAAAGTGTTGAATGATGATGAAAGTATTTTCTTTTGGGTATTTTCTTTCTTTTGGGTCACCCTGCCTCGGTGGGAGACGGCCGACTTGTTGAATATATATATATATATATATATATATATATATATATATATATATATATATATATATATATATATATAATATATATATATATATATGCAAAAGATCACAGTAAACAGGTGATATCAAAATATGCAAGAAAACCACTATGAAAAAATAGAAGAATTCCAAGCGCTTTCGTGACTACTCACATTATCAAGGAACTATAACAGGAAACATGACAAGAAGGGCTTATATAAGGGGCGAGACTACACCTCACAGTCACATCACACTAACAAAGACTACACCTCACAGTAGCGTAACATCGCACGACTCTGTGAAGAGGAAAATAAGAAAGAACCTGAAACTCTTCCCAAGAATTAAGATTAGTCCAATTTATTATTAAATTCTTCCCAAATTTTATTAATTATAAATGAATCCAATTTATATAAACCAAAAGAAATATTCATATTATTTTCAAAACTGCTTTTAGAACATAAGAACATAAGAAAGGAGGAACACTGCAGCAGGCCTGTTGGCCCATACTAGGCAGGTCCTTCACAATCCGTCCCACTAACAGAATATTTGCTCAACCCAATTTTCAATGCTACCCAAGAAATAAGCTTTGACAATTCTACCCACTCATGCGCGAGTCCCACTCAAATCCAACCCCTCTCACTCATGAATTTATCCAACCTAAATTTGAAACTACCCAAGGTCCTAGCTTCAATAACCCTACTAGGCAGACTGTTCCACTCATCAACTACCCTATTTCCAAACCAATACTTTCCTATATCCTTTCTAAATCTAAACTTATCTAACTTGAATCCATTATTGCGGGTTCTCTCTTGGAGAGATATCCTCAAGACCTTATTTATATACCCTTTGTTAATACCCATTTTCCACTTGTATACCTCGATCATGTCTCCCCTCATTCTACGTCTTACAAGTGAATGTAATTTTAGGTTCTTCAATCTTTCTTCGTAAGGAAGATTTCTAATGCTATGAAACATGATTCTATTATATTTCTCTCAACCATGGACTTGCTTGATACAACCTTCTCAGCATTTTGAAAATCAATTGGATGGTTAAAATCTCTCACATGAATAAATAGAGCATTAGAATCTTGTCCAGTTCTAATGCTATATTTATGTTGTTTTAATCTTAGTTCAAGACTTTTACCAGTTTGACCAAAATAAACTTTATCGCATATTTTACAGGGAATCTTATAGACACATCCGTCAGCATTTTGGGGGAATTTTTATCAAAAGTCTTTTTACTGTATCAAGATTTTTAAATACAACTTTGATATTAAAATTCTTAAGAAAGGAAGGCATATCAACCAAGTTTTCATGGTAAGGGAGAACCAACATATTTTTGGTTGAATAAGGTTGGTTGTCCCTTTTTGGATTGTAAAAGTATTCCTAGCTATTTTAAAAGATTTATCAATTATGTTTCTTGGGTATTTTAAATCATTAGCTATTTCATAAATTTTAGAGATTTCTTCATCTATGAACTCTGGACTACAAATACGTAAAGCTCTCAAAACATTGAAGAAAAAACCGACACTTTAACTCTATCTTGATGTGAAGAGTAATAGTGTACATATGAACAATTATTTGTAGGTTTTCTGTAAATTTTAAATTTAAAATCAATGTTACCCTTAATAATAAAAACATCTAGGAAGGGCAATGAGTTATTTACTTCGAATTCAACAGTAAAATTTATAGAATGAGCTAAGCTATTTAATTTAACAAGGAAATGGTTTATATCTACTTCCTTAGGCATAAGGCACAAAATATCATCAACATATCTATACCACTTAGCTCTATTGGGAAGGATAGTGTTAAGCAATCTTGTTTCGAAAAATTCCATATATAAGTTACTAAGAACAGGTGAAAGAGGATTTCCCATTGCCATACCAAACTTCTGAGTGTAAAACTCATCATTAAATACATTAAATATTGAAGGGCAAAGATGAATTAATTAAAAAATTTACTTCCACTAATCCATCTTTACCTTATATGTATGGATTAATAAAAACACACAAACCTGGTAATCCTGTTAGACCAATTATTAGCTCTATAGGTTCAGTTTCTTATAAACTTTCTAAATGGCTTGTTGATATTTTGAGCCCAATTGTTGAAAAAATTTCTAATTTTAATGTTAAAAACAACTTAGATTTAGTTGATAAATTAAGCACCTTGACTGATTTAAATGATTTCAATATGGTTAGTTTTGATGTTACCTCCTTGTTTACAAAAGTTCCAGTTGATGATTTACTAAGGTTCTTATCTGAAGAACTGGTTATTATGATTTACCATTGCCAGTTCCTACTATCATTAAACTTATTAAACTTTGTATTGTTGATGCAAAATTTGTATTTAATGATGAGTTTTACACTCAGAAGTTTGGTATGGCAATGGGAAATCCTCTTTCACCTGTTCTTAGTAACTTATATATGGAATTTTTCGAAACAAGATTGCTTAACACTATCCTTCCCAATAGAGCTAAGTGGTATAGATATGTTGATGATATTTTGTGCCTTATGCCTAAGGAAGTAGATATAAACCATTTCCTTGTTAAATTAAATAGCTTAGCTCATTCTATAAATTTTACTGTTGAATTCGAAGTAAATAACTCATTGCCCTTCCTAGATGTTTTTATTATTAAGGGTAACATTGATTTTAAATTTAAAATTTACAGAAAACCTACAAATAATTGTTCCTATGTACACTATTACTCTTCACATCAAGATAGAGTTAAAGTGTCGGTTTTTTCTTCAATGTTTTTGAGAGCTTTACGTATTTGTAGTCCAGAGTTCATAGATGAAGAAATCTCTAAAATTTATGAAATAGCTAATGATTTAAAATACCCAAGAAACATAATTGATAAATCTTTTAAAATAGCTAGGAATACTTTTTACAATCCAAAAGGGACAACCAACCTTATTCAACCAAAAATATGTTGGTTCTCCTTACCATGAAAACTTGGTTGATATGCCTTCCTTTCTTAAGAATTTTAATATCAAAGTTGTATTTAAAAATCTTGATACAGTAAAAAGACTTTTGATAAAAAATTCCCCCCAAAATGCTGACGGATGTGTCTATAAGATTCCCTGTAAAATATGCGATAAAGTTTATTTTGGTCAAACTGGTAAAAGTCTTGAACTAAGATTAAAACAACATAAATATAGCATTAGAACTGGACAAGATTCTAATGCTCTATTTATTCATGTGAGAGATTTTAACCATCCAATTGATTTTCAAAATGCTGAGAAGGTTGTATCAAGCAAGTCCATGGTTGAGAGAAATATAATAGAATCATGTTTCATTAAAAGCAGTTTTGAAAATAATATGAATATTTCTTTTGGTTTATATAAATTGGATTCATTTATAATTAATAAAATTTGGGAAGAATTTAATAATAAATTGGACTAATCTTAATTCTTGGGAAGAGTTTCAGGTTCTTTCTTATTTTCCTCTTCACAGAGTCGTGCGATGTTACGCTACTGTGAGGTGTAGTCTTTGTTAGTGTGATGTGACTGTGAGGTGTAGTCTCGCCCCTTATATAAGCCCTTCTTGTCATGTTTCCTGTTATAGTTCCTTGATAATGTGAGTAGTCACGAAAGCGCTTGGAATTCTTCTATTTTTCATAGTGGTTTTCTTGCATATATATATATATATATATATATATATATATATATATATATTTTATGATGTTCAGTTTGCAGACTCTGGTCGAACATAACTGAGCCATCTGGAACCCCCAAACATAAGGAGTATAACTAAATAACTGTCGGGTTTGTACAGCCCATAATTTGAGTTATATACGGCATTCCTATCATGTTTCAAGAGGGAGGACTCAATTATATTTATTTCCATGATGAAACTGTTGGGTACAATTATCTAGGCAGAAGCCCACCCTGATGGGTGATTGCAAGAGCTGACATGGTTAAAGATCGCAATCGACACCTGGCCTGTCCTGATTGAGTACTGGTGTTGGGATAATTTGGTTTCCAGATGTTTAACTGTCTGACCTTTGTATGAGAGTGACCAAAGGGTGCCTGGGACCTTGTAGACACCACCCACATTATTACGCAGTGTATTTTTAATCAATCTCTGTTTCACTGTCCCACTGTTTTTGAAAGACAGATTTGTATTTTGTTTTCTTAGTGCCTCACGCAGACAGACCAAATTGTCATTGCATGGCAAGACCAATACATTTTTCCTGTCTGGCGTTTCCTTAGGTTCAGTCCTGTAGAAAGTCTTCCTAGCTGACCGTAGAGCCTTCTCAACGAAATCCTTTGGATATCTTAGTTTTGTGGCTATGTTAAATATCTTGTTGATTTCATCGTCTAAATACTCAGGATTGCAGATACGCAAAGCTCTCAAAAACATTGTAAGAAAAACGCTCCTTCTAACCCTAGATTCATGATTGGAAAAATATGTATGATGACACATTGGTGGTCTTCCTGTAAACTGTAAATTTGAAACTTCTGTAGATGCTATTGATTAAAACGTCTAGGAAGAGTAGAGTGCTATCCATTTCAAGCTCTACTTTGTACTTAATAGAAAGTAGCAGACCATTAAGTCTAGGTAGGAATTCATCAATGTTGTGATCTCTAGGCCAAAGGCAAAGCACATCATCTACGTATCTGAACCACCTAGAATTATTTGGGAGAATATTTTTTAGTCTACTCTCATAGAATTCCGTATGCAGGTTGCTGAGTAAGGGGCTGAGGGGATTTCCCTTAGCCATGCCCTGCTTCTGAGCATAGTACTTGCCTTCAAACACGAACTTGCAATCCATGACACAAAGTTTAATCAGTTCAATAATTATATTCGTGGGGTAGGACAAGAAATTTTCTAGTTCCTCGTCAGGGTACATAAACAAGTCAGAGACAGGGACTCTGATAAACAGGGAAGTGACATCAAAACTCACCAGGGTAAAGTCGTGTGAAACATATAATTTCTGAAGCCTCTCAGTAAGGGCAACATTATTTTTAATACGCGCCTCCGAGATCTTACCAACCATGGGAGTTAAAAGTTTAACCAACCATTTAGATAGGTTCTATGCTGCTGATCCTACTGCACTTATAACAGGACGCACTGGGTTCCCTGGTTTATGAGTCTTTCATTATTAGAAGGTTGTAAAAGAAGGTATGTAAATGATTTTGTTACACAAGGTTTGAGAAGGTTGGGTTAAGGATCCCTAACTTTATTGACAAGCTAAGAGCTGTTACCTACATCAGCTAATTTGAAAGCATGTTTATTGTTATGAAACATACAAGTAGGGAACAGGATGAAGTTGGAGCCATCTGTGGGCCAGCATTTTCATTTGATCAACTGATTTTATTTCGTTGACATCATAATGTTGTACGAATGCGTTCCAGACTCGAGTCATCCTGGGGATAAATGATCTCAGATGAAGTGATGTTCTGGAGAAGGGTACAGCCAGAGTGAAGTTGCTGCTTTCTGCCCGTCTTGTGGTATAGAAGCTTGCTTCTCGCTGCCCTCGAAGTGGAGCCAAGTTTGGTACTTTGACAATGTTGGCCTTGTACATAACAGTAAGGCCACCCATATCCCTCCTGTGTTGAAGGCTCTGCTGAAATGACAGATCTATCCAGGATGCGTCCAGGCGAGAGATGAGACGTCTTATTCTTTCTCCACTCTGTCAATCTCATCGCAGATGAGAAGGGGGGCAGGCAAACCAAGAAAGGGGAGCATACTCAAGATGTGAGCGTACTTGTGCCTCATACAGAATCTTGCAACCCCTACTGTCAAGCAGATGCGAGATACGTCGAAGTGCTGTAAGCTTCCTTGCTGCCTTGTTTGCAAGATTTACAACATGCTTCTTCATGGTCAGTTTGGAGTCAAATTTCACCCCAAGGATATCAACTTCTTCCCCAGGTACCACTCTCCCATTCATACTTACTACTGTTCCAGCATTACCATCATGGTGCCTAGAGACCATCATATTTTGTGTTTTCTCAGGTGCAAATGTTACCTGCCATCAGTTTCCCCAAGCATGGGATTCTGGGATGAGATAAAGAAGGTCGTTGAAGTAGATATTCCATAACAATGGCCCAAGCACACTTCCTTGTGGAACACTTGCCCAAATAGGATGTCTTGCTGATTCTGTAGCCTTACGGATCTACTATGAAGGTAATCACTGAGGAGATATAGTGTAGAGCCTGCAATTCACAGTGCTTGCAGTTTTGCAGTAGGCCCTGGTGCCACACTCGGTCTCTCACTCTCTCTCTCTCTCTCTCTCTTTCTCTCTCTCTCTCTCTCTCTCTCTCTCTCTCAGGATATATGCAATGTTACAAGATCAGCAATAGATAGGCTGAGGTGAAAAGCCTCTTTGAGGCACGGCAGGAGAGTGCCGGCATTTCCTTAGATCGCCGTAGAGAAAGGTAGTCGCCCGCTGGTCACCCACACCTCCCGTCCCGACATGTGGGTTACGGAGAGGAAAACCTCTAAGGTTTACTGAAAACATGTTAGAGAATAATATGTAAAAGTGATTGTCAGCCCAAATCCACATCTAATCACTATCAACTAATTTAATGTGATATGAAATCATGTTACCTAAGTGGTTAATTCACCCACACACACACTCAGGTTTTATGTTAAACCTTGTATTAATATACGAATCTGATGTGCTCGTTCTCACCTTATCCTACCGTACAACAGAGAATGTTCCAAAAAGTATAAGATTCTCTACAAAGATCCCCTACACATTTACCTACCCCTATATTATTTACCTACCCTGCTCTATACAGAGCCTTATTAACGCATCCTCTGTAGTGTAATGGTATCTATTTTCTTGTAATTATAAATGTGCTTAGAAGCCTGAATGCCTCCTATCACTAGGAATGAATTTCTTGGGTTATCCTGGGCACCTCACACATCACTTACGTCCTATGAGTTTCTGTGTGTGATAATTACAGTCACCTGATCCTATGTATTTCAAGATATTTTTAAAAGTCTGAAATGTGTCCTATCACTAGGACCCCAGTTTCGTTAAGTCACTATGCCTAACTTTCTTGTGTTGTCCTAGGAAACTCACACACATGTTACTATCTATGATAATTGCAGTCACATTTAAGGTGCAATCACCTACACAAGTTCAACCGTACCCGTATGTTGAGGCTGAAACAGACTTACTGCTACTAGCTACCTACTACAGTATACCCTCAAAACGGTAGCAGAGAAATTGAGAAGAGACAAAAGCATAGTATCACCTCCAGCAACCCACAGGGGATGTTATGATTTTAGCAATTCCCCTTGTACGGATATACAGTCAGCGGGACGAGCTCTCTGATGGTTGCAACGTGTAGGATAGGTTATCCTAGGATTATCCTGGGTACCTCACATATATGTTGCTGTATATAGTAGTTGCATTCCCCTTAACTTTAAGTGTAACTGTATTAACATGCAGCTCAATAAGAATAAGCTTATTGAGCTGCCAACAGGAGCATACTCTCAACTACACCCACTCACGGGAGAGGCTAAATCTTCCGGAATTCCACGTATACGGAGACACAGACGGGCGGGATCTCCAACAAGCGAAACATGCTGAACAGGTGTGTGGAGAACAAGGTCTAACACCATCAAATCCTCACGAGGATCAGTTTCATTATGAGTAGTCCGACTATTTTCCATACCACACTTGCTTAAGTTTGTGCACAATTGAGTTTGTACAATCCGTGACATGAACAAAACAAGGCATTGCTATCATGTTTTAAGAGAAAAGATTTAACATAGTTTCTATCCATGACAGAACTATTGGGTACAATGGCCTGAGCTGCTGCCCACCCAGGAGGGTAATTGCAAGCACTAACATGGTTAAAGATTGCATTCGACTCCTAAGCCGTCCAGATCGAGAACTAATGTTGGGCTAATCTGATTTCTATAGGATTACCTGTTTGCACACACACACACACACACACACACACACACACACGCCTCACACACACACAAACACACGCCTCACACACACATACACGCCTCACACACTCACACACACACACACACACACACACGCGCGCCTCACACACACACACACACGCCTCACACACTCACACACACACACAAACACACACACACACAGAAATAGGTGAAGAAGACATGTCGGAGATAGTAAATTTTCAGAGAATAGGGGGGTACGTGAAGGGGAGAAAACGGCCGGTCAAGCTGATCATCAAGACAGAATCAGTGCGAATCAGAATCCTGCAAGAGAAACCACGGCTGAAGGAATCGTCAGCATACAAGAGGGTGTTCCTAGACCGGGACAGAAGAAAGACAGAATGACAGCAGCTGAGGGAGTGGATGCAGAAGCGAAAGGAGCTAGGAAGACAGACACGGACAGAATCAGCAGAGATCAACCAGAGCAGGCCAGAGCAACAAGCGCAAGCACACACAGACCCATCCCCAGAACCCCAAAACCAAACACGCTATCCCAACACAGACCACAATCCACACTTACATCCCCCACCCCACACTATGATGTAGAATCCCGCAGCACACCGCCAGGGCCCCTACCCCCACAGACCCCCCAAAACACAGTGTTGGAGAGGAAACTGAATGTATGGTACACCAACGCTGATGGAATAATGAATAAGTGGGAGGAGTGGCATGAAATAGTCAAAGAGGCATCACCGGACATCATAGTCCTCACTGAAACAAAGCTCACAGGGATGATAACAGATGCCATCTTTCCAATAGGATATCAGATCCTGAGGAAAGACAGAGGGAACAGAGGGGGTGGAGAAGTGGCACTGCTGATCAAAAACTGATGGGATATTGAAGAGCTGGAGAGAGGAGACAGAGGAGAAGCAAGAGATTATATAATTGGAACGCTTCAGTCCGGAGGTCCAAAGGTGGTAATTGCAGTGATGTATAACCCACCACAGAACAGCAGGAGGCCAAGGCAAGAGTATGATGAGAGTAATAGAGCGATGGTTGACACACTGACCGAAGTGGCCAGAAGGGCTCATGCGTGCAGGGCGAAGTTACTGATCATGGGTGACTTCCTCCATAAGGAAATCGATTAGGAGAACTTAGAGCCACATGGGGGCCAAGAAACGTGGAGCGCTAAGATGATGGAGGTGTTACTGGAAAATCTCATGTACCAACACGTAAGGGACACTACCTGAGAGAGAGGACAGGACGAACCAGCAAGACTGGACCTAGTATTCACCTTGAGTAGTGCAGATATTGAGGACATCACATATGAAAGACCCTTTGGGGCCAGTGATCATGTGGTTCTAAGCTTCGAATACATAGTAGAGTTACAGGTGAAGGGGGAGGCAGGAAGGGCTGGGCGAATGAAGCCAAACTGCAAGAAAGGTGACTATGTAGGCATGAAGAATTTCCTGCACGGAGTTCAGTGGGACAGAGAACTGGCAGGGAAGTCAGTAAACGAGATGATAGAATATATGACAACAATTTGCAAGGAAGCTGAGGAGAGGTTTGGACCCAAGGGTAACAGGAATAGCAAAAAAGCCAGGATGAGCCCCTGGTTCACCCAAAGGTGCATGAAAGCCAAAACCAAGTGTGCTAGGGAATGGAAGAAGTATAGAAGGCAAAGGACCCAGGAGAATAAGGAGAGCAGTAGTAGAGCCAGAAATTAATATGCACAGGTATGAAGGGAGGCCCAAAGACAATACGAGAATGACATAGCAGCGAAAGCCAAATCTGACCTGAAGCTGTTGTACAGCCACATCAGGAGGAGAACAACAGTCAAGGACCAGGTAATCAGGCTGAGGAAGGAAGGAGGGGAGGTCACAAGAAATGACCGCGAAGTGTGTGAGGAGCTCAACATGAGATTCAAAGAAGTGTTCGCAGAGGAGATAGAAGGGCCTCCAGAAAGGCGGAGAGGTGGGATACACCATCAGGTGTTGGACACAATACATACAACTGAGGAGGAAGTGAAGAGGCTGCTAAGTGAGCTAGATACCTCAAAGGCGATGGGGCTGGATAACATCTCTCCATGGGTCCTTAGAGAGGGAGCAGAGGAGCTATGTGTACCACTAACAACAATCTTCAACACGTCTATCGAAACAGGGCAACTACCTGAGGTATGGAAGACAGCAAATGTAGTTCCAATCCTTAAAAAAGGAGACAGGAACGTAGCACTAAACTACAGACCAGTGTCACTGACATGTATAGTATGCAAGGTCATTGGGAAGATTATCAGAAGAAGAGTGGTGGAGCACCTAGAAAGGAATGAGCTTATCGACGACGGCCAACACGGTTTCAGAGACAGGAAATCCTGTGTCACAAACCTACTGGAGTTCTACGACAAGGTGACAGCAGTAAGACAAGAGAGAGAGGGGTGGGTAGATTGCATATTCCTGGACTGTAAGAAGGCGTTTGACACAGTTCCACACAAGAGATTAGTGCAGAAGCTGGAGGACCAGGCAGGGGTAACAGGGAAGGCACTACAATGGATCAGGGAATACCTGTCAGGAAGACAGCAGCAAGTCATGGTACGTGGCGAGGTGTCAGAGTGGGCGCCGGTGACGAGTGGGGTTCCACAGGGGTCAGTCCTAGGACCGGTGCTGTTTCTGGTATTTGTGAACGACATGACGGAAGAAATAGACTCCGAAGTGTCCCTGTTTGCAGATGATGTGAAGTTGATGAGAAGAATTCAATCGGACGAGGACCAGGCAGAACTACAAAGGGATCTGGACAGGCTGCAAGCCTGGTCCAGCAATTAGCTCCTGGAGTTCAACCCCACCAAAGAGGACGGCAGACGGAGTACAGTCTAGGGGGCCAGAGACTACAAACCTAAATGAAGGAAAAAGATCTTAGGGTGAGTATAACACCAGGCACATCTCCTGAGGCGCACATCAACCAAATAACTGCTGCAGCATATGGGCGCCTAGCTAACCTAAGAACAGCATTCCGACATCTTAATAAAGAATCGTTCAGGACCCTGCACACTGTGTACGTTAGGCCCATACTTAAGTATGCAGCACCAGTTTGGAACCCACATCTAGCCAAGCACTTAAAGAAGCTAGAGAAAGTGCAAAGGTTTACAACCAGACTAGTCCCTGAGCTAAAGGGTATGTCCTACGAGGAGAGGTTAAGGGAAATCGACCTGACGACACTGGAGGACAGGAGAGATAGGGGGACATGATAACGACATATAAGATACTGACAGGAATAGACAAGGTGGACAGAGACAGAATGTTCCAGAGATGGGACACAGCAACAACGGGACACAGGTGGAAGTTGAAGACTTAAATGAATCACAGGGATGTTAGGAAGTATTTCTTCAGTCATAGAGTGGTCGGGAAGTGGAATAGCTTGGGAAGCGATGTAGTGGAGGCAGGTTCCATACAAAGCTTTAAGGAGAGGTATGATAAAGCTCATGGAGCAGGGAGCGTGACCCAGTAGCGGCCAGTGAAGAGGCGGGGCCAGGAGCTATGACTCGACCCCTGCAACCACAACTAGGTGAGTACAACTAGGTGAGTACACACAATAGTTCATACATGTTACATTATTTGGGTTGAAAGCCAATTAACTTCTCGAGGATGATGAGTTATATTAATAATTTGCTTTAGTCTCGGAAGAAAATAATCTCTCTCAGAGCCCATTAGGAGAGTAGAGAAAATTTAATTTTGTGGCAGGATTGGGCGAAGATACTCAAGCTGGAGTAATGACGAAGCTGTATAGAAAACTAACCATAAATCAAGTCTCGAAATAGAAGTTGAAAATGTTCAAGAAAATTCATTTCACTTTAGTATTCAAGAAGTCGAACTCTTTAAAACAAAAACATGTAACGCAAATTATCTGTAGAATTTAGATATGAGAAGGCTAGTGTACTCAGGTACGATTATAATGTTTCTTCTGTAAAGAATAAATTAAATGGAAAAAAAAGGATGAAAAATATAGTCTTGTATCTAAGCACAGGATACATGCAGTGTTTGCTGGCAGCCTAAATAACCTATTGAGTGGTCGGTAGGTTTTAAGTCTAATTAACAAACAAACCTTGACGCCATGCAAACGCTAAAGTGTTTTAAACCAACAACCAGACACCGTCACACCTACACTTTCCTAACTATCAAGTGCCAACACTGACATGTCATGAAGCACCTTGAGAGCCCAAGAAACACTGCCCCGACATTAATAAGCTCCTCCCATTGGTTGCTTCCCTATCCCAGAATTTGAAAGGAACTATATTTTACTTGTTCTCTCCTTACATTTTTGTATATGCTGAAGAGAACCTCTTTTGGATGTCGGAATATACTGAAAACCATTCTTCATTTTTTTTCATGTGGGCTTTTCCTCTCCCATTTGTATGTATATACATGTATAAATGAACAAAAGAGGATGGAACTGGAGAAAAAGTCTCCTCTTCCATCTCAAAAATCTCATTGGTTTTTGATGAGCATTGCCACTCCTCCACCCCCTGTCTTTCCTCAGGATCTGATATCCCACTGAAAGATGGCATCTGTTATCATTTCTGTTAGCTTGGTATCTGTGAGAGCTATGATGTCTTGTGATGCCTCTTTATTCGTTATTCCATCAGTGTCCGGTGTCCTGACTAACCTACCCTACCTAGTGTTGATGTACCATACCTTCAGTTTCCTCTCCAACGCTGTTTTCTGGGGGGGAATTGTGGAGGTTTGGGGAGTAGGGGACCTGACATGGTGCTGTGGGATTCTACTGCATAGTGTGGGGATGGGGCCTGTGATTGTGGATTGTGGTTTGTACTTGGATAGTGTGTTTTTGTATGTTGCTCTACCTGGATCTGGTTGTCCTCTGCTGACTCTATCCTTGTTTGTCTTTCTAGCCCCTTTCATTTCTATGTCCTCTCCCAGCTGCTGTCGTTCTGCTCTTGTTCTTTCATGGTCTAGAAACACCCTCTTTCATGTTGATGATTCCTTCACCCGTGGTTTCTTTCCAGGATCCTGTTCCACACCGTTTCTTTCTTGAAAATCAGTTTCTCCCCTTCGAGTACCTCCCTATTCTCTGAAAATTTATTATCTCAGTCATATCCTTCTTGCTTATTTCTTTGATGATGTTTTCAATCTCTTGTTTTCCTTTCTGCCATCTTTCATTGTGTGTCCTCCCTTTGCTCTCCAGAAGCCATGTATAAAGACTGATCTCTCTTTCTTTCTATCTCTTTAATCATCATCCTCCTTCCCTCTGTGTCTCTGGGTCCCCTCTGTACATAGTCATTGTCTCCCTTATTTTTTACTGTAATTCCTGGTGGCTTGGTCACGCCTCTGCATGGGACCTGTCATATTCTCTACCTGCTCCCCCCTCACTTGCTGCTATCCCTGCTCCCAACAGCTCTCCTCCTTCATTCCTCACCCTTGCTTGGTGAACTGATAGGGCCTTAGCGTAAGTCTTGTTTCCATCCTTTCCATTTGGCTCTTCGTTTAACAGGGGTGTACCTGCTTCAGATGCTATTCCTCTTATGGGCAATTGCTTTTGTAACTTACTTCAGCATATTTACCTCATATTCGTCGGCCCATTTCTTGGCTTCCCGTGCTTCAGATCACAACTACCATTTCTTCTTTTCTGCCTCCATCCTCTTCTTATCTCCTATTTTGCTTTTCCACTCTTGATTATCCTTTTACATTGCTCTTCCATCCATTCCTCCTTTCCAGGCCCATCTTCTTCTGATCCCCTGAGTCTTCAACTCTCCCTCTGGACCCCATTATTTAGTTTTTTTTTAATGGGTTACATTTTGTAGTGCATGTGTCTGCTGTTAATGTGTGTGTGTCTCACCTAATTCACCTAATTGTAGTCACCTAATTGTGATTGCAGGGGTCGAGACTTAGCTCCTGGCCCCGCTTCTTCACTGACCGCTACTAGTTTTTCTCTCTCCCTAATCCATGAGCTTTATCA